>JAMQGT020002263.1:0-54563 GCA_024447675.2 Pterophyllum scalare | reverse complement strand
TATTGCTGGAGAATGGTAAGTAGACTTCTCCGCCCTCTCGCCGTCCTTTGATAGTAGATTCATCATTGATTAAGCAGTCGATTTCTTCATACTTGTTTCCCCCAACAAGCCCGACAACAGGTGGGGGCTCAGGGAGGTTGTGGGGGATGTCAAAACGATGAGGAATATCAAATTAGGAAACTATCCCTGGCCCACGGATCTTTGGGGAAAAATCAGTATGCAGTCATTTGACTGATAGAAAAAATGTTGAATAAAAGAAAAGCACAACAAAAACTTAGACGTAGGTGTAATAAGAGGTTTGCTGCCTTGTGACATAATGGTTCACTTGCTATATACATGATGGGACAGATGCGGTAAATATATTTTAATCTGCTGTTCTCATGTCCATATCATTATTCGATCTATCCAGATACAGCTCACTGCGGTTCAGGACACTTTAAACATATATAAGTGAAAACGTCTCAGAAGCACCACTTTATCTTTGTGAGACATGAGGACTTTATTAGTTCAAGAAGTTAGTTAACTCTATTTCATTCAATATAATACGTGTGCCGTACAGCTTTATTAGTGTACTGTCGTAAAAACGACCAAACATCTTTGGTCAGTTCAGGAACTTTTTTTTTTCCTCCGGAAATTCCCTGTGGAATTCGACTAAGAGAAAATGTACACTTCCTTCTGCTGGACAGCCGCTGTCAACGTGACTTTGGTCCCACCCAGAGCCTTTGAGTAGTAAGAGTCGCGTTAGCATGCGGAATCGTCACGTGACTCATGTAGACACAAGTCCAAGTCCAGTGACGCAAAAGTCTTTTGGGTCCGCGTAGACCTCCAACCAGAAGGCAGATCAGAGCAGCCCGATGCATTCTATTCAAACACACGAAGAAGATACGGTGATGCCTTTGAAGAGCCAGAAATTTATTAGCTTTTACAGTGACATTCTTTTTTTCTTTTCTTTTTTGCTTCTCTTCGCGATATTTTGCTACATTACCACATGTAACGCGTTGAAATGTCCTGAAATGATGAATAATGAACGGAGTCTTTTGTGGGGTTACTCACGGGGACGACGGTGTGCCTTTACTTTTTCACGCTATAGTAATAGCACATAACTCATACTGACTCTATAACCACCCTGTAACAACCTGCAAATGTTCATTTTACATTATTTCCTTCTATTTCAATTATGAGCTAAGATAAACACAAGCACAACACATTTTACTATCAGTATTTACTAAAAGCGTAACCCTTGTTTGAAGCTGCCGTATATTACAAGGAGTACATAAACGCCGCACTGAACCTCAGCAACTGTCATGGCGTCTTCCTTGAAGGGGGTTCGGTACTGGAGAAAGTAGCTGCTGCTCATTTACCTGATTTCTGCCCATCAACGCGCAGCTGACGTGGACTGAAGGGTTTTTTTGGGGCGCGGGTAGTTAAAATGGGGGCTGTCCATGCTGAAGGCAGACCCTACAATTTACTTCTAGCCTGTAGGTACATTTTATGCCATGACCTCAATGCCCAGTGAATGCTGCAGGCTCATCAGCATGTGCATTTCATGTACCGTGACACGCAGTTAGAAAAAAGACTAAGAAAACCGAGGAGCCAAACTTAGTGACTGCTGTTGGTGGTAAAACGACCATCACTTTGCCTTCAGCTTATGTAAATGCCAGCAACGCTGCCAGCATTTTTTGCTCCTATCATTTGTCATCATGTTTTGGATAAATCATCCACTGTAATGACATTTTACTGGAACTGTCGGTGTCTTCGAGTTTTAAAAGAAAAATAGGAAAAGTGCCGAACTGTGTGAAAAAAATGTAAAATTATTTTCCAGTTCTTTCATAAATGAAAACCTACTTGCCCGGAAGAGTATTATTATTCACCTCTCATGCCCCACATGTATTTGCTGCTTTTCAATGCTACTTTCTTTGCTAGTACTGCAGATGCAGCGACTTTCACTGTTTGTAGGACAGCAGACACGCCTCCCTGAAAGCTCCGCCCACTGACTCTCTTGCCCTTTCTTCTCCATAACAGCTGGTCTGGTGCCATACGAAGTGTTATGTCGACTCCTTATATTGGACTTTTTATTTTCTTCTTCCACTGTGACATGAATTCAAACAAAAAGTATCAAAAATACAGAACCAAACCTGGAAATAGAAGACTTCACTCCTGTATGAACACATTTTTAACAAAATCTGCTGCAAAAGTAGAATTTTCTTTTGTAGGCAGGTTTTGTTTCCTTGCATTACATGGTACAGATAGTGTACTTTTATGCACTTCATTTTTCTCCAATGCAGAGTCTGGATCCTCTCCCAATGCATGGCAGGGACTTGCGTGTCCACCCTGATGACTTGATGGAGACTCCAGACCAGGAGCAGGACTCAAAGCAGGAGATCCTGGAAAACAAAGATGTGAGTAGTTTTAGAAGCAAAAGAAACAATGTCAATTGAATGGCTATATGGTTTATTATTTTGTATTATTATTTTTTTTTATGTCAGCTCATCAGAGATTGATTTGTAGGGTTATCTGCTGCAGGCACAGCATGCACATAAACAGGTGGAACAGCTCAGAAGCTCTGCTTCCTCTCAGCAGGCAGTCACAAGATAGGCTGGGTTTTAGGGAAAGGGGCTACAAAGAGAAGGAAGATAAAACAGTTTGTTTCAGACTGGATGATCTCAGGTGGAACAAAAAGGACAGTAGAAGGTAAATAAGGTAATGAGATTTTTTTTTTTAACTTTGACTCATGCGAACTGACATCATCTCCTTGGTGCATGCCCACAAACAGCCATTGTTTTTGTAGCTTTTAGATACGGACACACTGAAAATAGATTCCACCTGTCTAGAGCTTTTCTGGTTTCACTGACCACTGTTTGGGCAGCGACGGCTGAGGAGATCGAGTGGGTGATTAGTAATGGGAATGTCAGTGGTTTGTTTCCTGGCTTCTTTAGCCCGCAGTCCTTTGGCAAGATTCTGAACCCTGAGCGTGTGCATGAGAGGTACAAAGCACTTAAAGGCATAAAATAATAAAATAAAGTGCAATACGAAAGTGTGTGCGTGCGTGCAAGTGTGTGTGGCTTGTACTCTAAAGTGCTGTGAGCGCTCAGTACGAGCAGAAAAGCCAATCTCCCATTATACAATGTTTTATTGAAATGAAACCATGAAGATGCAAATGAAGCGCAGACTTTCAGCTTTTAATTCAGGAGGTTGAACAGAATCACTCCATTCACTGTTAGGAAATTACAGCAATTGTTATATATATTATTTTTTCAGCAGTTAGACCTGATTTAGACTTCTTCATGATGATGTGAAATGAATCCAAGTAAATTATCCTTGATCACAGGTGGTTGTCCAGCATGTCAACATCCAGGGTCTCGGGAGAACCAAAGAGGATCTGCTCGGCTATGAGATCTCTGATGTTTTCCATGCCAAAAATCTAATTGATGTATGTATCCTGATTGTACTGTTCATTAAGGCATCACAGCTCTCTGAACGAGTCTGTTGAGAATCAGTAAATAAGTGCAGAGGTCTTTTTCAGGTGATGAAAAGAGCCCATGTCGCCAGACAGAGGCTGCTCCGTCTGGGAATCTTCAGAGAGGTGGAAGTTCTAATCGACACATCTGAAGGTAACTGATCAGACTTCAGGGCCAAAAAAGTTTGCAGCAGAAACGGTGAGAGGTTTGCTGTATATCCTTATCATGGAGCAGGGGAAAATCTTTAAAGATGACTGCATAGTATAGCTAAACTCTCAGCTGACAGAAGCGTTTTTTTGTTCCCTCCTCAGGCACAGATGCCTTGCCCAATGGCCTCGATGTCACTTTTGAGGTGACGGAGATCAAGAGACTGACGGGAAGCTACAATACCATGGTTGGCAACAATGAAGGAAGCATGGTGAGAGACGACACCTCACATGTTGTTCATGCTGTACGCCTTAATGGTGATGAGTAACTTGTCTAGTCCGTGCTGAGAAATAGACCTGTGTCATTGTCGGTGCTGGCTGGCCCGAAGAACCTCAGAACTGTCTAGTTACTGGCTGTGCGTTTGTGGCCCTCTGTCCTGGCTTCCAGGTTCTGGGTCTGAAGCTGCCCAACATGCTCGGGCGGGCCGAGAAGCTCACCTTCCAGTTTTCCTACGGGACCAAGGAGACGTCCTATGGCCTGTCTTTCTTTAAGCCCCAACCCGGACACTTTGAACGCAAGTATGTTCACAAGATCTCACCCATATGTCCTGTCACTGTTTTCCAGTAGGACTGCAGTGGTCACCTCTGTTTCAGCTCGGCTGTTTCAAAGAAAAAGTCTAGCTGTTGTCATAGCCTTGGTGGTGGTGGCGGCGTTGTCTGTTCCACAAAAATATCAGTGTTGGCCATAACTCGAGAACAATTTGACCTATAGGTGCATCCACTAAAAATCTCAGACGAGGTCGAATCTCTGCGACCGTGACCTGAAAGTAAAGGGCAGCGCCAAAGTTTCTGAAAATCTCGTGAACACAGTAACTCGAACGATCTCACCTAGGATCCTTAGATTCACACTATAGATGCATACTGTTCAAGCTACACCATCAAACTTCACACTTGTTCACTGACTTTACACTAAACAGCACTTTGAACCCGCACACCTCCACCTTCCTCCCTGTTACAAACATTCCCCAAGACATGTGTTGATCATAATTATTGATAAGTAGCCTTGTTTAGAATTATGCAGCATGTGCCGGTGCCGTTGTTTCACAGAATATGAGTTTTATGTGATGATAGCAAAAATAACCAGTGGTGACCACGCAGTCGCTTCAAACGTTTCAGAGTTTCACAGCCCTGATTTGCCCGTTACTAGCGTCAAAGCTAAAAAGAGCTGCATTTCATACTAAACCTGGATAAATCATCCTTTCATACAGGTTAGTGGAATGAGGTCAGTCCTTTAGCCAATCATGCTGACGCACAGGTGACAGAAAGCCCCCCGTGTGATTGTTCAAAGTTATACATGTGGAAGTTTTTTCCCCAGTGAAAATAATTTATTCATGCCTTAGAAATGCCTTCTTTAAGATGCACTGATCTATAAATATACAGATGAGGACAAAATGATTAGTTTTTGTTTTCCCAAGTGCATTTTTAACAGAGCAAAGGATTTTCAATGTAGCATTTTTAAGCAGTTTTCTTTAGAAAGCATACATTTCTTCACAATAACAGACTTATTTAAGAAAAAACAAAACTTACCAGGGTCAATATTTTTAGCTTCTTGAAAAACTGACGTTTATATTGAGTCGTAGCAGAAACCACTGCTGAGCTCTAACTTTGTAATACCCAAAGCTTGTAAAATCAAGTTAAAACTGAGGGTTATCTTTCAGTTTACACACAGTATAAAAACTTCAGCAAGGGTTTGAGCGGGCACTTTAGAAGGCGTCATGGCAAAAACGAAAGAAATCAGTTTAGACTTGAGGAAAAGAATTGTTACTAGGTTATCAGAGTGTTTCCAGGTGCCAAGAACTGGAGTGAGAAGTATCGAGAGATTCAAAGAGAGCCACACAGTACAGAAGAAGCCTGACAGAGAGGGGAAATGAATGATTTCAAAGACCCTAGAAAGAAAACTAGTGAGAGGTGTGTCCAAAGACCCCAGAACAACTGCCTGTTATAGTCTCAAAGAAGACAATCAATCAAGGGAGAGGCGTAGAACCCACAGAACACCATCCCCACAGTGAAACATAGTGGTGCCAGTGTTGTGCTGTGGGGATGACTGGCCTGCACAAAACAATGACTTGAATCCCACTGAAAATCTGTGGGGTGAACTGAAGACCGAGGTCCATGCCAGAAGATCATCAAATCTGGAGGAGCGTGAGAGACTCACCAAAGAAGACTGAGCTGGGAGGGCTCAGGAGTGGTGTGTGAAATTTGTTGAAAACCACAACAAGCCACCGCAGGCTGTTATCCAGCAAAACGGATGCACAGTTGACTGTTCGCATCGTGGGTCTTATATTTTTGACCCTGTTAGTTTTTGGGTTTTGTGAAATAATTTTGTTTCTGTGTGCAGAGTAAAATAACGTGAGCATCGTGTTTCAGCCAGAAAGTCGCCAGAAATGTAACGTATCGCTCTCTGCAAGGTTACAAACAGAACTTACACTAATCATGTGTTGTGAGGGTTAGATAAACCTTGTTCCTGGTTTCCATTACTGACAGGATTGGTTTCCTATGTTTGTAATGCATGACACCCTGGCTGACTAATTCCATGTCTTTTTTTGAACTCGTGTTGTCTGTTTCAGCCTCACCCTCAACATGTACAAAGTGACCGGACAGTTTCCCTGGAGCTCCTTAAAAGAGACTGACAGAGGTGTATCTGCAGAGTTAAATGTAAGCAGCTGTGTTTGTGTGTGTGTGTGTGTGTGTGTGTGTGTGTGTGTGTGTCTGCAGCAACACCCAGACACTCTTGAATTAAAGTCTCTCTCTCTGCAGTTTCCTCTTGGGATGACCAACCACACACTGAAGTGGGAGGGGGTATGGAGGGAGCTCGGCTGCTTGGCACGCAGCGCTTCCTTCGCTGTGCGGGAGGAGAGTGGACACTCACTGAAGTCTGCCCTCTCTGTATGCCAGTTAATTATTACTGTTACCCTCAACATTTGCCTTTGGTGGATGTTATTTTCAGGTGTTTGTGATAGTTATGAAGTCATGTTCTTTGTGGCACCAGTTCAGCAGAACTCCTGTCGGTTTTGTTTGCAGCACACTGTGTCAGTCGATTCAAGAAATTCTGCCATCTTTCCCAGCAGGGGTGCCCTACTTCGCATCAACCAGGTAAGTGTGCACACACATCCACATCTGTACACATGTGTATCTGCCACGTGTGTTTCCTTCAAATTAGGTTTGAAAAAAGTAGCAATTGCAAAATCTGCCACAGTTACAGCTGCGAGTTAAAAGTCTGAAAGGATACAATAGGCTTCGGTTACCGACATGGTTATTGTAGCCTGAGCTCAAGCACAAAACCCTGGGGTCTCTGATAAGGTTTGAATTTCTGCTCCTTACGCCTGAATCTGAATTCTATTCTTGAAAAAAGTAAAGTTTGAGAGCTTTTTCAGTGCGTCTAAACTCACAAAAATAGATCAGGTCTGAACAAGCTGCTCTTAGAAGCTGAAGAAGTTATCAATATCCAAATCAGTGTCATAGGTGTCTTACAGAAATGTAACTGAGGTTGCGTTTTTCCCTGCAGGAGCTGGCTGGATACACTGGAGGAGACGCCAGCTTCTTGAAGGAGGATTTTGAGCTGCAGCTCAACAGACGGCTCTTCTGGGATTCTGTAAGACTAAAATAAGTCGCACTAAACAAGTTCAGCATGATTCTGTAGTAATCGGTACCATCATTCTGTCCTTTTATTGCTCAGCCAGTGTGTGTCTCAGCTAACCAGCAGGGGGCAAAATGGTTGGCTGTGGTAAATGAACTGTGATGTGTATAATCAGCATTTTGTGTCCTCTCAGGTTTTGTCTGCCTCTCTGTGGGGGGGATGCTGTATCCTATTGGAGGACAGCTGTCCTGCATTGCTGACAGGTATACCTGACTTTGTCTCGCCACCACTGCTACAGTAGACCTCAGCAAGTTGCTGATAGTAGTACTGAGCTCTTTATCAGTTACTCTAAAAATATTTTTTAAAAAGCATGACGCAGATACTTAGATTTATTAGGAATTAAGGAATTATTTATGAAGGGGCACATTTATTCATTATTCTTTGTCTTTTAAACCTTTGTGCTTATTTCCAAGTGGTACTGCGTTCTTTTTTTGACCTTCTTCACTCAGTTTTCTTCTTTCAGTGCCGCATTTGTGATTTTGAGATCAAACTGTGCCCTCAGTGGATGGTTAAGTAATATATTTTGTCCAGGTTCTACCTTGGAGGCCCAACCAGTGTACGAGGATTTGGGATGTACAGCATTGGGCCACAGAGTGAAGGTAAAATCAATTTTGACAGTAATAATAGACCTAGCTAAATTTCCTGTCGCACCGCAGAGTGCTCTGCTCTACCCTATGAGGAATTTTCAGTTGTGTTTCTTTCAGGTGGATTACATTAGAACAATTAAAAAGTCAAAATTGCACATGGGAAACATTGTCAGTCTTTATGTTACAGTATTTACAGTAAAGTGGCTGTTTTAAAACAAACCTATGTAGTACATGTGTATGTAGCACATGGAAAAAAGTCTGGGATTCATATAAGGCCTTCTGTCACATACACCCTCACAACATGTTACCATTTCTGTACTTGATCTTGTTATTTCACCCCAGTAGGTTACACAAGTTCCAGGAACAACACCCATTCAGGGCACACACAAACACAGTGCACTTCAGATGTCTGGATTCTTATCCAGCATGTAGTACCAAGCACCTGAAAGAGCATTCCTACCATCTCTGGGCTTCTGGTCTGGGTATTGCAGCTCAATAGTGACCCTCAAAATCAATGAACCTTTAAGGCTGCGTTCCATTCCTTTATTTATCTTCTAGCAATGAAGGAGCTCCAATAAACATCCACACAAATATATATATATATATATATAAACATATATTACAAACCTCACACAGAAATCCAATACCTATATATAAAAATGGTCAACAGAAAATTTCACTCCCATAGCTCACCCCACGCCATTACTCCAGCCGCCAGCCTGTGAACAGGTGAGCACAATTACAAATAACCACAAAAACACACCCACAGTGACACACCCCCAACCCAGGTGCCAATGCAGTAAGCACACACACACACACACACAGCAAGCACATATTTGACACCTACACTGGGATCACATCCTCTGAGATTGGCTAAGCCCACCAGAGGTGTGACAGGTTTCTCGAGATTCTTGGGAGTATAATTGTTTTAAAGGCAAAGCAAATATTATACAGAGTGTCCCCAAAAAATTCATTCCATAGTCTAATAACAAAGCCAACTCTGGCTCAAACGAACTCTAATTTGGACAAAATGTGTAAAAACTGTTTGAAGAATGGTGTTCACCAGAAACGAAAAGGCATTTTGTGTGTTAGAACATGCTCGAACACAGTCACACAAGAGTGTGCATTTTCAAGAACATTCTCAAGCAATGCACCAAGTGGAAAGCAGATTTGCACATGGCACATAAAAAGACTGACTGGAGTGGGACTACCGACTGTACATGTGTTGTGTCACAGGTGATGCGCATATTGAACATTTGTGAAGCTTTGTAAATCACTTTTAAAATCTACACTCCTCTGAATTTCTTGTTCCAATTTTAATAAATAAATCTTGCGTTGTTCAACATGAAGCCTGTTTAAATTAATTTGCGTAGGACATGTAGTTACAGCTCCAGTCAAAAGTTTGGACACATCCATTCATATGAGTGCGTGTGTCCAAACTTTTGGCTGGTACTGTGTATGTGGACTGACCAAATACCTTTACACTATATTCACCATCAGTGCTACGCATGTGGAGCTTAGGAGCATGAATGTGTCCCTATTGTCAGTGTAATGTGCAGTGCATCGTGGGTGCATTTCCTCTGTGTTTTAGGGGACTATCTGGGTGGAGAGGCATACTGGGCAGGTGGTCTGCACCTCTACACCCCTCTACCATTCAGACCAGGCAAGGGAGGCTTCGGAGACCTTTTTAGAACCCATTTCTTTCTCAACGCAGGAAACCTCTGTAATCTCAACTACGGTGGGTGAACTAAGCGTTATACCGCACGAAATTCATCCACTTTTCTCTTTTTCTTTCTTCTGCTTTCACCTCTTTGTACAATTGGTACTCTTTATGTTGCCTTTATGGTTATCATCGGCCTGTAATCGTGATTTGGTAACTTGACCATGGTGCTCCATTTGATGTGAACAACATGTAATTTTTCCTGTGTTGCTCTGTGAAACTTTTGTGAAACCAAGTTGTGCTGTGACATTGTTGCATGTTATGTGCAGGTGACGGTCCTCGAGCACACCTTCAGAAGCTAGCTGAGTGTATTCGCTGGTCGTACGGAGCGGGCATTGTACTGCGGCTCGGAAATATTGCCAGACTGGAGCTCAACTACTGTGTGCCCATGGGAGTTCAGAGTGGAGACAGGTAGGTCCTGTAGTCCTGTGAGTGCTCCTTTTTAAAGGGTTGAGGTAGCTATTCCCCCCCCCCGGTGTATTAGAAACATTATAACACATTTGTGTTAGGGCTCTGTGTGGCACCACAAAAAATATGAAATGAAACCATGAAGAGTATAAGTTTTTCTGTGTAGATATTTTAGTTATCAAGTACGCAGTAAAAATTGAGCAGTCTATATTTGAGCCTCTTCCATGAGTCTTTTATTTTAGGGATAGACTCTAACTTAGCTCTGCACAAGAATTCCTATGTACCTAAAACTTTGCATGCGAGTACAAATGGCAAATAAAGTCTCTTGAATCTTGAACTCCACTGTCTTGGACTGAAGCTGGCAACAGTCCTTATTCTGCACAGTAGCCTCAGTGAGCTCAGTGTAGTGGCCCACAGACCAGTTCTGTTTAGTGTGGAGTCTGCCCAGCTGCAGGATAAGATCCCCTGTCAGCTGAGTCATATCGAGGGTAGTCCCAATAACAACCTGACCAATGAGCATGCTGCTTGAGAAAATGCAAAATGGGAAGGACATAGATAGCTGGTTAGCAGCCCCTGAATTTTCAAAGTAAGAGCAAGAGGACGGTCCACAAGTTGTCATTCTTCTAGAAAAAATAAATTACCAACAGTAGTTAGTTCTTTAACCTCAGTGAGTGACACTAATAGTCTGTAACACAGACAGTAAGTTTAAAGTAGTAAAACACAGCCTAGCCCACTTTCAGAGCCAGTAAGGAATCTGCAGTTCAGTTTATACTTATTGGATAAAGTTAAATGCAGATAAAAGTGTTTATGTCATTGCATGTGCATGATCTGGGTCTGTGGTTCAAGCAAATGACAAATGGAGGATTAAGTTGCCTGATCCTGGGAACTGTGAGTTAGAAGAATCCCACAGGTACATGGACCAGTCTAGTATTTTCTGGGGGATTTTTGTTTTTGTTTGTTCTTTCCTGTGACCTACGACCCATGCTAGTTGATGCTGATGATGATGTCCATGATGTTGTAGCTTGAAAAGCTGTGACATCACAGCAGCATGATTGGTCAGTTGCAGTGGTGGAGCTTTATTATGTTTTTATCAATTCAGTTCACTTCAGATCAGTTTTATTTACAATCACAGTTGTTTCCTCAAGGCCCGTGAGAGAAAACCCCAGCAATCAGGCAATCCCCTATGAGCAAGCACTTGGTGACAGTGGGAAGGAAAAACTCCCCTTTTAACAGGAAGAAACCTCCTGCTGGCCCTCTGTGAGCAGAACCAGGGAAGGGCAACCATCTGCTACGAGCGGTTGGGGGGTTAGGGGACTGAGACGGGATAAAAGACGCACTGTGGCAGAGAGCCAGAGATTAATAATGCCTAATGATTAAATGCAGAGTGGTGTATAGACGCAGAGAGAGTGAAAAGTGGTGAGTGAAGAAGAAATGCTCAGTGCCCCCCAGCAGCCTAAGCTTATTGCAACAAAACTAAGGGTTCAGGGTCACCTGATCTAGCCCTGACTATGAGCTTTATGAAAATGGAAAGTTTTAAGCCTAATCTGAAAAGTAGAGAGGGTGTCTCTCTCCACAATCCAAAGTGGGAGCTGGTTCCACAGAAGAGGGGCCTGAAAGCACAGAGCTACACAGATCCATTTGATTAGGAGTCCTAAACGCATGCAAAATACAGTTGGTCTTCCTCCTCCACAGTAACTGTGCGTATGCTAGAGCTGTGTACATATTTGGAGCCTGACACTGTATTTCCTGACTTCTCTTCTTATCTCTGCTCGTAGGATATGTGATGGTGTCCAGTTTGGTGCAGGAATTCGTTTCCTGTGACCTCACCTGAGCTCCAGCAGACTTGCTGATGTGAAAAGGGAAATGTCTTGTCATCTCTCACCTGTAACTTGTTGTAGACTGTGTAACACTAGCATGGGTCCTGTGTCTTGGATAACATGTGCCTGACCTTGCCACACCCTTCTTTTGTATGCACCACAATGATGGTAACACATTTTACAAAGTGATTGGAGAGGTAAAAAGAACCTGATGTAAGATTTGTTTAGCAGTTCTATGAGAAACACAGTAGTGGTGGGAAAAAAAAGCATTTCAGCAGTTATTGTCATTAATAGATGATTGAAGTAGGTTTCCATTTTGTTTAGTTTTCCTTTGTTTGAGGTCAGCAGCACTGGCACCTTGTTTGTAGTAAAATGATTCACCAGTGTTTTCAGCTACTGTGTTTCCCAGAATGCTTAAAGGCATTCTAGGAATGCTGCCCTGTTTGCCTTCTAGCACTGCTTCTTACCCAGGAGCGTCACATGTCAATGATTTTATTTGATAGTTAATTGTATACCACACACTCCCCGGCCTGATCCGTTTGGTTGAATTGTACTTTGTGATTGATCGACTGCAGTACAGAAACCAGCACTTTTTTGATCCAAACCGTGGCACAGGAAGGAAGTGAAGAGAGCAGTGTGGGAACCCTCCCTGAGCAACATCCACCAACAGTGCTCTTACCTCTTTTTGATGTTGTTGAAGCTGTCCACAAATAAATCACATCTGCTCCCTGCTTTCTGTTTCCTCCAATTTTTGGTGTCTCAAATATACATTCAGCATTCAAGTGAGGTAATCGCTTTTATGTTTATTACCATGAACTGGAGTCATTTTCTTTAATACGGCTTTCTCTTTTTAAGGTTAGGGCTCTATGACCCTGGCCATGTTTTTAATTTTATAACAGCAAATTTTGCTCTTTTGTTAGTTTGGACCTTGACAAGGTTGGTAACCATTTGGACCATAGCATTTTTAACATCTTTAAAGGCAGTGCTGCTTTTTATCACCTTATTTGAAAAAATGCATTAATATCTTCCTGATAAGTGTGCTTACCGGGTAGCCTTCAGGCTGATAGCATGTAGTCGAAGCTGATTATGGGAGTTCGGTTAGCTGTAGTCACATGAATGAGTCATCGCTTGATGTACCTGCAGCCTGTGTCAGTTTGAACCTTTGCCCCAGAGGAACCTGTGCAGGGCAGTTGAGTGTGGATGGTGCTGGATGCTTATTTGATTAGGGCGTGTTCTACGTGAGAGTCCAGGCAGGTGGACAGCAGGTGAACACTGTTAAGCCACAGACGTAGTTCCAGTATAGTGGCACTGCAAGAAGATTTATTAGTACCTGGTCCGCAAAAACTTTATTCTGCACAGTAGCCTCAGTGAGCTCAGTGGGGTTTTTTTTGTTTTGTTTTGTTTTGTTTGTACTATTTTCACCAAATTTGAGCCCAAATCATCCTTTAAATATCAGAACAAAATAACTGCATCCACACCTCTACGTATTTAGTGGTTATATGGTTGATTTCAACGTTATCTTGCTTACTTTGGTGTTTCTAGAGAAAGGTCAGAAGATGATTTTACACCATTTGTTGGTCTGCTACTTCAACTTAAGTTGAGCTCTCAAAGGTAAAGCTGACAAAAACACCTGATCAATTTTACACATTCAAACGAGACATGAAGTTGTAAAGACCTAAATCGTAGTTGACAGTAGTGACATCAGCCGGCTTGGATCGACACTTTGAGTTGTTTAAATTAAGAATCTTGTTGAATCAAAATGTGTTTTCAGGGCAGCCAGGTTGCTTTTTTAGGAATAGTTTATCTTACTTGCAACGAAATGTGTTGCTTCAACACAAAATAACAACATGAGAAGGAGTGCAGAAATAAATACGAGAGCTTCTCTTTTTAAATGAATCTCAATATAAGTAGTAAAAATGAAATATTCAAAACTACCAGGACGAGGCTCATAAGGTCATCGGTTAGTAACTGCTGAGCAATAACCTACAATATCTTCTAGACTGATACAGTAACAAACTTTCAATCTAGAATTGCAAACAGCATCAACAAGAAAAATAGTGCCATATAGCTCAATGAAATAAGTATTATGGCAAAAAAAAAAAAGTACAAATACAAACGGTTTCTTTTTTTACATGTATGGGAAAACAATAATTGGAACTACACCACAGGTAAAGTTAGGCTTTTTCAATCATTTGTTCAATCTATAAATAATAATTTTAAAAAACAAAATAACTGCACAACTGGTATCAAAAGCATTGCCCCATCACTGTCTGATGTGGGCTTGCTTTTATTTAATGTTTTTCATGCTTGTTTCAAAGATTTCAGTGGTATTTCCATGACTAAGCTGTTCCATAACTGTTAATTTCTTCCGTTTGACCCATTGCTTGGTGGTTTTTCTGGTGTGCTTATGATCAGTATCTTTTTTTATCTCCTTCAGTTTAACTTTTGGTTCAGTAACTACAAGCTGCCCGGTCCTTGCAACAGCAGGGCGACCCCAAAGCCAAACATTCCCACCACTGGTATACTGGAACTCTTCCTGTGGCCTAATAACTCATTGCAAACTAACTTACCAGATGTTTTTATTATAAATTGTTGGCATTACTTTGCACCTACATGCCATACGGTTTTTAGCAGGGTTCACCCAAGATCTACAGAAATGCTGCTGATCAGTTTTACAGCATCTGTTAGAGAGTCAGCAGAGATACATGTTCATAAAGTATTTATTACATTTATTTAAAAATTTAGTCTCTATAGCAATTAAATTAGGAATTTAAAGAAAGAGAGGCTTGCTTGCTGCTTGATGAAACAATAGCCCACTAATGTAAATAAAAAGGGGCTTATCAAGTTGATCATTTCCTTAAAAACACCTTTGTAAGAGATCACAGCAGCCATTTCGACACTAAAGGTAATTAAGGTGATGACACTAATTAAAGTTCTGTTAAGTGGCTAAATACGCCACAGAGCCTTAATTAATGTGATTAATAACACCCGTGTTACCTACTATTTCGTCCATATTATCATAAATAATCATAGATAAACTTTTAGCACTGCCATAGAAGTTCATTTCTGCTGTACAGACTTACAGTGGAAACGAATCTTATGACTTGTATCTTTTAACTTATAATTCAGTCCATTCATTCGCGATTCCAGTCTAAACGAATATGACAAGCTGAATGGAAACTGTCTCTATATCCACCGTGGAAGAATTCCCACGCGTGACCGCGCAGGCGAAGAAGTAAAATAAGCACTGCAGGAACGCGCACGTACAGTACAGTAGCGGGCAGGACGTACTGTGTCGGCTGCCGTCGAATATAAGCTACGGGGACGGGCCGACACCACGGTCCGCCACTACCACTGAGTCGCGCGGCTACGTACAGCACGCACACTGTGTGAAGGCAGCGGCGCATATACCTGAGCAGGGGGTCTTAACGAATCCCGCAGCGTCTGGATTTATTTGAATTTCTATTGCATTTAATACACACACACATAAATATATAAAACACCGCCATTATGTTGTGGACGGCGAGTCAAGTCTTCAGGAAATTCTCCACTTCGTCTGTGAGTAACGTTGCTTTTGCCGGTGCAGATAATTAATAGAGGATTTGAGGCTTAAGCCGCACTGATTTTGAGAAAATAATTTCTCAAAATTTCTCTGTTAAATGCTCAATGCATGCGGCGTCTTTGGTTTATGAGGACTGAGCCAGGCTCGGGTCTAATGTCAGTCACTCAGCTGCTGTATTTTCAGGGTAAACGATGGCGTACAGCTTGCCACGTTACTTCTCCGTTCCCCCGGCTGCACGCTCGGACGGAGCCGGCCTTTACTGTACAATATCTGGAGGAGTTGCGTCATCATAGGAGCCTGCACTGACTTAGTTACGACCATTCAGGGCTGGACGAGGTAGCATCATATGGGCTCTTTAATGTCTGCAGTCTGTTACCAGCTTATCAGCTTACTGTACATAGCTGTTTTTAATGCATCGGGAAGCACGTTGCAATGCAGTTCAGCAGCTAGAACTGTCAAGCGTGCATTTGACAGGACCTTTCACGTGTGCATGGGAAACCTGAAACCTCCATGCTTCACACATGCGGGGGAGGCTCTTGGCATGCTCTTCTCACTCTTGAATAAGGTTTGTGGTCCTTGTCAGTCAGTAGCTTTTCTCTGCCGGAGTTAAAGGCCAGTGAGACAGACTGATTGGGATTTAAGCACCCATGAAAGGCAAACAGGGCTCCATGCTTAGTACTTTTCACATATGCAATGAATGGAAGTACAATAAAATATTCTAAGGGCTCAAAGAAAATCAACATGTAATAATGATTTCTGTCTTATCTAAGAAGATAACCCTGGTGATGTCATACATTTCTGCCAGTTTATGTTATGGGAAATGTAACTAAAAGGATTTTTTTGGAGTCAAGATGGCCTGCCCCCCCCCAAAAAAAAATTAGAATCTGTCTTTTGCAAATTTCTCACATTTAATATCCAGTACTGTGCAAAACTCCTGAGCCACTCCTCATTTCTTTATATTTGGCTTCCAAGGACTCAGACTTTTTTGTTAAAGTTGTCTTAACCAGCAGGACTCCAGGCTTCATGAAAGTCTTTCAAAAATCTCTTTGCCTGCTTTTTCACTCATTTTCAGTCCAGTCAGTGTACCTGACAGTTTTCAGAGGAATGTTGTTTTGTTTGTTAAGCCACTTAACACTGACCTATGAATCAGTCAAGCGTGAATAAAGCACTAAAGTCAAGAGGTGAACCACTATTGTTGCTACACATAACAGACAACTTAGCAATGAACCAATTTTAAATTGTATGTTTAGGCACTTGGTGACTACCAGCCTATTGCACAAACATCTCGGCATGGTGTGCAGTGTGTCCTCAAAAAAGTTTGAGGAAACTGGATAAGTGGAGGACAAAAGAAGAATTGGTAGGTCTAAAAAAAAAACAACAGCAGATCAACAGGATCCAAAAGTTATTTTCTTAAGAAATATGGAAAAAAAAAAACCGAGGACCTGACACAGGACCTGAGAGATGCCACTACTTGCCAGAACCTCATCAGAAATTTTCTCAGTGGAAGGGTGTCTGTCAGGAAGCCATTCCTAAGGAAGGGAAACAGGGAGAAAAGGCTGAGGTATGCCAAATTACACAAGAAGTGATTAATCTAGATTTGAAACTTTTAGTTCAAATTTTTGTTGTAATGCACAGAGGAGGTCAGGGCAGAGGTACAACAGTGTCTACAGTCATCTGTAAAAACATGGTGGAGGCTCTGCCATGTGGTGTTGGGGATCTTGTTAGAACTGATGGAATTATTAATGCAGAAAAGTACTGGCAACAGCTTAATTTTTCATGATCCCAAACACACTGCAAACGGAGTAAAAGCATACGTGGATAGAAAACCACACAATGGAACCAGAGCCTGGGCCTCATCATTACTGAAACTGTGTGGCTTCTTCTTGACAATGAATGGGACAACAGGCAGCCAACATCCAAAGAAAAGCTTTGGACTATCCTTCAAGAAGCCTGGACCTGTTCCTGAAGAATATTTAAAGAAATTACAAGAAACTTTGCCCAAGAGAATTCAGGCTGTGTTGAAGAATAAAGGTGGGCGTACCACATTCAGGCCCATTAGAATTGGGCAAATCTTGTTTTCACCACATACTCTGTATTTTCATTTATGTTTGTGAATGTTTTAATGACAGTTCTGTAGTGCAGTATAAAATCACTGGAGTGCCCCTTTAACAACTGTGCATTTTGCCTTTGCTTGCTGCAAAGACTGCCTCAGCATCAGGCTCACTAGAAGTTGTGTAACATCTGCTGAACTGTATGGAAGTCAGGAAAGACTTTAAATCCTCTTCTAGTGGGAAAAAAAAAACAGTATTTAAGGATGATGAGCATTTGCAGCATTTCAGATATATCTGAAATACACTGAGTGAAGCTGAAACTTGTGTGCTGTTCTCTCCCTTTACAGCATTATTACCAGAATAAGTTAAAACTAGCAATTATTGGCCAGAGCCTGTTTGGCCAGGAGGTCTACAGCAATCTGAGGAAGCAGGGCCACAAGGTGGTGGGCGTGTTCACAGTCCCTGACAAGGATGGCAAGGCTGACCCCCTGGGTAAGTTACCTGTGAGGTCACTAGGTTTCTCTCTGACAGCTGGGAGAGGCTGCCCTGCCTACTATTTCTTAATAACAATGTATTTGGACTGTGTGAGTACTACTTCAGTTGCTGAAATAAATACTCAAAAAGAACTTGAAAACTAAATTATGATTCAAACTAAAGAGCAGAGAACAATAGAAAAATGTGTTTTTGTACAGTTCTATAGTACAGAGGAGCACATGCTCAGGACTCATGCTCTGACATTTCTTTAATTAAGTAGGCTGTAAAATCAAAACAGTGCGCTGAAAGAAACTCATGCTACTTTGATAATATGTTACTAGAAGCCACTCTTTGCAGTCATTATTGCAAACAGGGCAACTGTAAATGGAAAAGTCACTAATTTGTTTTTCCTCGCCCCTATTTACAGTAGATCATGTAACAAAGTACAATACCCAGATCTTAGTGTGACTGTGTCTGCTGTGAAATTATAAATGAAATACAAGAGATTAAAAATCTTAATTTGTAAAAAACTAATAACAGCCTGTAGGTGTCCCTGGTATTAAGTCTGGGTCACCAGAGGCCTGTGCTGCAGCTGAGGTAGATGCGTGTTGACTACAGTGCTCCTGGACAAAGACAGGCTTTTATCCCGTGTTAGTCGTGGGATAGTGGCTCCATTGTCTGTGTGAGGAGAGGCCCTGTGTGGCCCAGAGATGCGGCTCGGAGGTGAAAAGTCTGCAACAGGGAGGGGTGATGCAATCTTATCAGGGAGCATCATCAGCTGCCTCCTGGTTTCTGCTCCTCACCTTCCTATTTTCTAAAACTTCATTTGTTCTTTTATGATTTCTAACCTTGCACAGATTCATACATTGCCTGACCCCACCATTTGTTCACACTCAAATGTGTCCAAACTTTTGATTGGTACTGTATATGTTTGTGTTTGTTTGGTTTTTTTGGCAAAGTAGTTTTCATAAGAGTTTGTGGGGTCAGTGTTGGCATCCTGCAGCATCAGTCTGAGCTGGAGAAAGCTGGTATACTGTGTCAGGCTTATTACAGACTGCGTGCGCTCATATACAGCAGGTAGCCCAGGTTTTGCCTACTGTGGATAAGAGTCAGTCTAACCTTCTCTGACTCATGTTGAACTAACTGAGACTGGCTGGTTTTAGAACAGGGCAATGAAATGTGCCCAAGCATTGCTGCATTCACATTCTGCAGTGCTAACAAAGTGAAAATCTGAAGAGCTCTCTCTGGACGTTACTGTTCAGTCACTTGTTGTGAACCATCTACACACATAGCCACACAAAGAGTTTCATGTAATATCCTTACTTACCAATTTTTTGAATGTTTAAACAATGCAAAGTGAATTTTTATATATTACCCTTCACAGGCAGCTTTCAGGTCTCCACAAGTTATTTTTCATATTGTAAAGAACATTTCAGTTAATGTTATCTTACCGTAGCCAGTGCTAGATTAACAGCTCGACAAAGTTGGCAAATGCCCAGGAGGACCAGACCCTCACCGGCTCTGTATGCCTGAAGATGACTTGTTATTGTCTGCATAATTTATACGATCACAAATGCAAATTTAAATCTCTCCAACTGCCTTTAAGGGCCTTAAATGTATTAGGCTAGATGTGTATGCTAAAGACGTTTCTTTGCTCAAACAGTAACTTGAACATTTAAGCAGTTGGTTTCCACCATCTAAAGGGAAGGTCATACAGGCCCACGATCTATAACAGTGTTCATGTTGAACAATGAGTAATAAAAAAAAGTGCAGTATAACAATGCCAAATATGGTCGTCATCATCTAGAAGCTGTTTCTCTGTTACATGGTGCCAATTATTTTTATCCTAATGTTTAAGGACTCCAAGACACCAACCATGAACCACCACAATTTTCCACAATGGCCACCAGTCAGGGGTGCTTCCCATCTCTCTTTATTTTATTTATCAAATAAAGACAAAAGGTACAAAAAGTTTACATTTAAAAGAAGGCCAACATTAAAATATGTGGTAGGTCACTGTTT
This sequence comes from Pterophyllum scalare, assembly GCA_024447675.2. Lineage (NCBI taxonomy): Eukaryota > Metazoa > Chordata > Actinopteri > Cichliformes > Cichlidae > Pterophyllum > Pterophyllum scalare. Next base: position 34,621 of record JAMQGT020002263.1, on the reverse strand, counting down.
AAAATAAATAAGTTGAAAATATATATTATTTATTGACATTACCATTGTTAATATCATTACTTTTTTTAAAAATCTTATTCAGTTATTCTAGACTATTTAGTTCTAGCTCAGTGGACTTTAATTTGCAAGCACAGTGTTAGTTTAGGTCACAAATGCAAGCTCATGTACAATCACAGTCCCTACAGAGTAGCTGATACCGTTCTGTGCATCAAACTCTCAAAGAATCCACGTACACGCTGTCTGCCACTGTAGCTGCATTACTGCAAGCCACTTTGGAACCCATGTCCACACCAGCTCGTCCTGTCATTCTTTGTCTGACCAAATCCATATCATATGTGTTTTTTATTGTTTTTGTGTTTGTATTATCTGAATTTCCAGAATTTAACTTATGATATTACTCAGGGTTTCCACAAGGCCATAGCTATCAAAACTGCATACCTAAAGTGTCCCCTTTCCTTCTAGCCACGGCAGCAGAGAAAGATGGGACACCTGTGTTTAAGTTCCCACGGTGGCGGGTCAAGGGGAACCCCATCCGAGAGGTGGTGGATGCCTACAAGGCAGTGGGTGCCGAGCTCAATGTCATGCCCTTCTGCTCACAGTTCATCCCCATGAACGTTATCGACCACCCAAAGCATGGCTCCATCATCTACCACCCCTCCATCCTGCCCCTGCACAGAGGAGCCTCAGCCATCAATTGGTGAGAGAGAAGGGCAGGGACGTGGGGTTCAAAACGAGTTCATTTTAACAGCTTGGGATGTGCCATACCATATGGACATGATCCTATTATTCTACTATTTCATGGTGTGGAGGAAGGGAGCCAATTTTTTGAACATATTTTCTGAAGGTAATCACTTGCAAAGGTAAAGCAGGCCACTCCACTCAATGATGACACTGTTCACCTGGATTTTTCCATTTATTTAACAAAGCAGTTACATGTAAAAAAAATTAAATCATGCTTTCTTTAAGTCTTGCTATCATAAGACAGCAGGATTTTACAAACAGGCTTCCAAGATCCTTCAGGATGTGTTCAAGAAATCACTGTTTCAACATTTGCTGTGGTAGAGTGCCTAATGGTGTGATGCATGTGGTGATAATGGCAGGGAGGGGCATTTGTGTTAAGAAGACAATATACAGAAAGGAGAAAGTATGCAGTTAGAGTTGTAATCAGTGGGTGGCAATAAAAAGCTACAAATGAGTGATGAAACAAAGGGGTTAAAAAAGAAATTACTATTATAAGTTCAACACCTGGTGTGCAAGAAAAAGATTTGGGCTGTAATAAATGTCCTGCATAGGCTAATGTATTAGTATAAATTTAAATCCCAAAAGTAAGCAAATGTGCGTGCTGATGTTACAAGTAATTCTCTCATAAAAAAGCTACATGAGCTGGCTTCCAGAGGTTTCTGTCTTGCTCTTCATAACAACAGGAAGTAATGAAGTAACGGCTCTGTCCTCTCTGTTGTCCAGTAGGTTTAAACCAGCTCTGTTTGACCCCAGATTCTTAGCAGCCTGGTTTCTTATCTCTTCTGCTTGCTAGTCTGTTGGTTCCCCACCCTTTCTATCTCCAAGAGATCACAGAGACACACAATTTAGAATTTGCCAGAGGCATGTCCACTGACCTCTCTGTGAAAGGTTATAAATGAGACTCACCTTAATGTAATGCTAGCTTGACAGCATGCTAACTGGAGCTTAAGTTATGTATATGGCTCACTTAATATTATTAAAGCGGCAGGTCTTGTAACTCATCAGCCATCTTGGTGAGACCACTGGGCAGGTATTTATTTCACTGTGCATGTATCTGTGCCAGTGCAGCAACACAGTTGGCATGTTTCCTGGTTTGGCTGTTGGTGTTTCATAAAAAACGTCCTCTTTGGCACTGTAGAAAATACATTTCTGTTTAACTTTCTTCCAGTGAGGAGACTGGGGAATCTTTATGGCATGTCAAACGTGTCACAGTCAGTCCATTGAGTTTCCTCAATAGGAAGCTTGTTTCCCTTGTAACCTTAACAATAGATTTATTGCCATTCTTTCTCCTTGTATCATTTCTTTATCTCATTCTGTTCGTAGCTATTGGTTCTCTTTCAAACCTCACTCGGTATCTCACTATGGGAAGCGCCTTCTGGCATGACCAGTCACGGAAGCTCCAGTATCACTATGTCTGTCTAAGACAGACCAATCACTTCAAGGACTCGAGGTCCCCATTTATATTAGCCTCTGGCTCCATACCAGGCATTCTTGCTTTCTTCCCTGTGAAGATCACTAGAGCTCCTCAGCAGTCCTGGACCAGGATTATCCATTTAACTGTTTGCTGATGCAGCCCTCAAGGTAGTCCCTGAACGTGGTGTTTTTTCTGGTTTCATTAACTGATGTAATTATGGCCTACATCTCTAGCTGTTTCCCTTTTATATGTCACCAGGACTCTGATCCATGGCGATAAGAAAGCTGGCTTCACAGTGTTCTGGGCTGACAATGGACTGGATACCGGACCAATCCTGCTGCAGAGGGAGTGTGACGTCGAGCCCAATGACACTGTGGACACACTGTACAACCGCTTTCTCTTCCCAGAGGGCATCAAGGCTATGGTAACCACATGGAATTCAGTATTACGAGAAGAACTAGTCCTTTTAATTACACAAGAAGTGTAATTTGGAGTGTGCCATTAGCATCTATTGAATAGAAAACCTACATAATACTAACCCATCAGCCCTGGTTCTTTCTGTGCTTCAGCTGAACGATTAAGCTGTCACAAGCATGCTGTTCCTTGGTGCAGGTGGAGTCTGTGCAGCTCATTGCTGATGGAAAAGCCCCTCGAATTCCCCAGCCAGAGGAAGGAGCAAGCTATGAAGGCATTCAGAAGAAGTCCAACTCCAAGGTGAATATTGTATTGTTAGTCAGCAGGCTGAAGTTACACACAATATCATATCATGAATATGTGTGCGTCTGCATTACCAACTGGGCAAAGTCAGGGACTGGATAATATTCCTGAACATTCCATTAAAATCTGTTGGGCACAAAATTTGGTCTCTAAGGTATTTTCAAAAACTTTCCAAGGATAAATAATTCTGGAACGTTCGAAATTTACAGTTGTGGTCAGAAATGTACATAAACTCATCATAGGCGTGAATGTAATGGTAAAAATGGGCTTTTAATGATACACACAAAAATGATACATAATAATCATTATGTATCATAATGATTTTGGTAATTACCAGTGCTGTTAATTTCGGGCAGTTATGGCATAAACCTTACATTTGGACGGTGGTTTAATAAATTTGTTAAGAGCTGTGCATTCACTGAAACCTTTTAATGCTGATGCTGAAGATTCTGCAATGTCTTTTAACTTGATAAGACCAAATTCTATTAACTTCATGTTAACGATCATGATTGACTACAACCATGTAGTAGTTTCTCTTTACCTGCATAAAAAGAATTTGTCTGTCAACACTCACAGATAGACCAATAATCAGATCATCACTTCAAATTGTCATGTGTGAGTTATTTTGATGTGCCATCACTTTGCCAAAGTCTGGAAGAAGACCCAAACTATCAGCCTCAGATGAGAGGAAGTTGGTTAGGATTTTCAGGAACAACACAGGACCCACCAAGGCTCAAGCCTGCCATGAACCTCTGGAACACCAGCGTCACTGTCCACAGTGAAGCAAGTTTTATATCAGCATGGACTAAGAGGGTGCTCACCAATTTCTAGCTTGACTGAAATTTGCAGCTGTGCACGTGGATTAGCCAAATGCCTTATGGAGAAAAGTTTTATTGTCAGACAAGACAAAGTGAGAAGAGGTATGTTTGGAGGAATAAAGGTGAGGTTTTCAAACCTGATAAAATTGTACCAGCTGTCAAGCCTGGTGATGGTAGCATTGTTCTCTGGGGCTGTTTTGCTGCCGTAGTACTGATAGATTGCACAAAATGGATGGAATAATGAAGGAGGAGGGCTACCTCTAAATTCTTCAGCTTTACTTCAGATCAGCATCTAGATGGTTGAAGCTTGGACACAGCTCAGCAATGATCACAAACACACATAAAAACTGATTTGGGAATGGATAAAGCAGGCTAATAATAAACTTTCAAAATGTCCTTCTCAAAACCCCAACTTCAATCTTATTGAAAATTTGTGGACTATGCTCAAAAACCTGGTTCCATGGCAGCAATAAGGAATCCCACCAATTTAAATCAACTCTACCAATTCTGCTATGATGTGTGGTCAAATATGCAGCCACAATTCTGCCAGAAGCTTGTTGATGGCTACAAAAAGCATCTGGTTGAGATCCAACTTGCTAATGGAGATTTAACTAAATATTAGTGGGGCTGTATGATAATAATTGAGCCTGTATGGATTAGAGAAAATCCAAAATAAATTCAAACTTGTGCATCAGCAAGTGAGCGACTGTCACCGGCTCGTGGTGGTTCTTCCTATAAGGAGAAAGAGAGCGGTGGAGCTGATCTTAGTTGTTTTATGATTTGTCACATGGAGCCATGTTTGCTGGCAGCAAGTCCAAATGTGCTATTCTTGGAGCAGTCTCATTTTCTAGCATCGTTTCTCCACATGTTGCTGAACTGAAGGCAGACAGCTGACTTTCCTTCTCTTTCTCAGAAATGTAGGGCACTGCTCAAACTGCCTCCTTTTTGTTTCCCCCCAGGTGAACCTGGCACAGCCAGCTGAGGCCATCCACAACTGGATCCGTGGCCATGACAAAGTCCCCGGTGCTTGGACTGTCATTGATGGTCAGGTGTGTTTCCTAGAAAGACTGAGCTAAGAAAATGCACACAGCAGGTGTCTGCTGGAAGGTCAAAGGCAGATACTGATCCTGATATTTTTGGCCACTGGAAGTTTTTGCATGTAGGGTTACAAATCTTCCTGTTTCCCAATGTGATATTATAAAATCAAGCATTTTCTTTTTAAAAATGTTTCTTACTTTGCATGGAATCAGTGTTTTTAGTGACAGAGGAAAAGAGAATTAAAAAATAGGCACAAATGAAAAATAGCAAGAGTACTCAAATTAACAAAAAAGGAAGGAAGAAATCTTAATTTTATGCAATGACCGATGCAGTTCCATCTCCAAGTAATGTTATTTTAGCACATGAGAAGTAAAGCAGAACCAGTCTGTGGCTCTACGTGGAACCAGAGTGTAGAATAATAAATTGTTTTTTGTACAAACTGAACTAAGGAAACATCGCGTGTTACTTCTGAGTGCTGCCAGGTAGATTTTTGACCTCTGACAGAAACTGAGAGTTGTAATCAAACATTCTGTATCCCTGTTAAAATCTTCTCTGTGTCTTTCCTCAGTCTGTGATCCTTTATGGCTCCTCCATGTTGGGGGGTCTGTACCACAGGGTCAGCCACTGGAGATTGAGGGGGCTTCTCAGCCCGGTCTCATCACCAAAAACGGGCTCGTCCTCTATGGAACCGACGGGAAAGCTGTGAGTGAACTCCAGATGCAGTAGCTTTAACTGCTGAGTTACTCAAACACAGCTGATTAAATCAAATACATGTGTCAGCATGGCCGATTAATATGTTTTATCTCTGCGCTGTCTGGGACACAGCTCCTGGTGAAGAACCTGCAATTTGAAGATGGGAAGATGATTCCTGCTTCCAAATATTTCTCTTCTGGAGAAAGTGTCAGTGTGGAGCTCACTGATGATGAGAAGAAGATGGCAGAGGAGATCAGGGCAAGTGAAATTCTGTGTTATCGGATTCTTTTTAACTTTGTTTCTCAATAGACTTCAAATTACTTAAAAGAAGAGAATCAGCATAGTTTTTTATTATTATTATTATTATTATAGAACATCTGGAAGAGCATCCTCAGCAACGTCCCAGCTATTGAGGACTCCACAGACTTCTTCAAGTCTGGAGCTGCCTCCATGGATGTGGTCAGGTGAGGGAGACAGATCGGTGGAGTGATTGGTCAAAAAGGTTTAACCTCTTCTTGTGAACCAGAGGTGGAGTATCCTTTCATTTTACAAATACAACCATGTAGAGTCTTTAAAGACGAGGTTGAAGGTAGCACTCCTTAAACCCCACTCGTTTAAAATCTTGACTCTTAGGGGCTTAAATCCTGAACATAAAGAATCTGTCTGTACCATCCGTGGTTCTTAGATTTTGATATACTGAACACAGACTGTAGCTAAGAACCTTTTTAACCCTCAGTCTAAAAAGTCTGATGGGATACTGTCATCGCCCCGCTCGCTGGGCGGGCAACCAGTTTTCAACTTTGTGAACATGATAACTTGAAAACGATGTCACCTAGGATTTAAAATTGAGGCCATGGATGCATCTACTAAAAATCTCAGCAACTTGCCCAAGGATACTTTGGCATGCAGCCCAGATCAACCAGGAATCGACCCGCCAACCTTCCAATTGGTAGGTGACCTGCTCTACCTCCTGAACCACAGCCGCCCCTTTTGAATCAATATGGTGAATAAAATCATAAAGGTTCATATTCACCCCATTAAGATCTACAGAGACCCAGTAATTATGTGTACAGTACCAATCACACTTAATCATTTATATGAATGTCAGTCAGATGCAGCTGCAGCCGTAATGGATGAGTTACTCAAGAAATCGCCCACCCTACAGTTGTTATGATGGGGGAACTGTCCATAGAGACTAAAAGCCTTTTATACTAGACTGTAAACATACTTTTAATACTGTTTATTTGGGCATTTTGCTTTTTTCATCCCAGAGGGTCTCCGCTTGGGGTAAGCACACATAAATGTGTGGTGGTGTAATACTGCTGAGCTTTCTTTCAGTTTTTTTAATGAAGGGGTGAGTTGAATTCTAAAAACGAGCATGTTTAATGTTGTAGTGATTGAAGAGTATTCATAATTTTTAGTTATCTTAATAATAAAATCTCAGTGCCAACAGTACAGCAGTAATGGGCACATTTATGTAAATAAAGTAGAAAAGTTCAATCTGATGTGATGACATCTTTCACCAGGCAGTAAATCTTAAGGATCCTGATGTGTGTGGCTGACCTTTAGTTGTTAGGGAGAAGTCTCAGCGTGAATGTGAGTTCACGAAAGTAAACTAGCAGCCTGCAAACTTGTAGAAAGGCAGCCTGTGATGAAGAGCTGTCGGATGTGTCTGCAGATTGGTTGAGGAGGTGAAGCAGAAGTGTCCCAGCGTCCAGCTGCAGAACGAGGACGTGTACATGGCCACCACATTCCAGGACTTCATCCAGATGTTTGTCCGCAAGCTAAGAGGAGAGGACCAGGAGGAGGAGCTGGTCTTTGATTATGTGAGTCTGATTGCAAACTAAAACTGAGTTAGTCAAGCAAGAGGTGAGATCCGTTCAGTTAAATACAAATTGCATTTTTTTTTATTGCACCTAGGCAACCAAAGACGTAAACAACATGACAGTGAAAATGCCATTTCAGTGTTTTATCAATGGCAAGTTTGAGGATGCAGAAAATGGAAAGACCTACGACAGCATCAGTCCTATTGATGGATCTGTGAGTCACATGACCATACTCGTACAATACTCAATATACAGAAATTGTCCACGCCAATTTAATGGACTGTGTTTGGCAATCTCAACCTTCAACCAGGTGATCTGCAAGGTGTCCTACGCCACAGTGGGTGATGTAGACAGGGCTGTGGCTGCTGCGAAAGAAGCTTATGAAAATGGGCCCTGGGGCAAGATGAACCCCAGAGACAGAGGAAGTCTCCTTTACAGGTCAGTACCTCCATCAAGAGGATTGCAGTGGGGTTACATGATCAAAACACTTGGACTCACTTGGTCCAGGCTGGAAGCATGCTGTAGGATAACCATGCTATAGCTGCATGCATTTTTCTTTGTTTTGTTTTTTCAAATTGTTTTTACAACAAAAATCCTGAAGAACAAAGTTTGCTGCCATCACTGGAAGTTCACAGAGACCACAGCAGGCTCTTGCTACAGTTGATGTGAAAGCGCATGCCTCTACAATCAGAAAGAGATTAACTTGCATGTGCAAGAGGAAAGCTTTGCTCTCTAAGAGAAACATGAGGTCCAGACTGAAGTTTGCCAGAGAGGACACAGACAAAAACCAGGACGTCTGGAGTAATGTTCTTTGGACAGATGAGTCTAAAATTGAATTATTTGGACACCAGAACAGAGGACATTTGGTGTAAACCAATCACAGCATTCCAGGAAAAGAACCTCAAACCAACCGTGAAGCAAGGAGGTGGAAGTGTCATGGTTTGGGGATGCCTTGCTACAGCCGGAACAGGCCAGCTCACCCTCATAGAATCCACCATGAATCCTACCATGTACCGCAGGGCGCTTGAGGAACATGTTAAGACCATCTGTAAAAAAACTTAGAGCTGAAGCGGATCTGGACCCTGCAACATGACAACGACCCAAAACATACCAGTAAATCCACCAAGGAGTGGCTGAAAACTGAGAAATGGAGAGTCCTGTCAAAGCCCAGATCTGAATCCCTTTGAGATGCTGTGGGGTGACGAGCTGTACATGCTAGAAACCCCTCAAACAGCTTGAAGCTGAAAGAATTCTGCATTGAGGAGTGTGGCAAACTTTCCTCAGACCAATGTCAGAGGCTGGTAGATGGCTCCAAGAAGCATCTCACTGAAGTTATTTCAGCCAAGGGGGGCAACACCAGCTATTAGGGGGTCGGGTGTCCTAGCTTATTTATGCATTTTTGTTGATATTGTTTGTTTAAAGTAAAATGAGGTTACTTTTTGTCATTTACCTGCATTTAAATCACTTCAGAGATAAATAAATAAAAGATTAGACATCGATATGTAAACATCAACAATAAAGAACTGACGCTTCAGTGCGGCACCCTAATTTTTTCATAATACTAAAATTAATATTCCAATAAACTAAAAGGAATCCAAGAGAAAAACTACTTTGTTGAACACCACTGTAAAGTGTTTCTCTAAGCTTCGTGCTTCCTCTTAAAAAAGCCACCATCAGTCTTATAAGATGCATCATTAGGTCACAAATATATATAATAGAATTTTAGAGTCAGAATTTCTCTATTTATCAAAGAATAGATTCAGTACTGTAAGGCAGGAGCGAGTGGGTGATGTCTGTTATTTATAGCTGCAAGTTAAAAGGAAGCTTACATATGTCCCCTATGATCGCCTCCCTTCAGGCTTGCAGACTTGATGGAGGAACATCAAGAGGAGCTGGCCACCATTGAGTCCATTGACTCAGGCGCTGTGTACACGCTGGCCCTCAAGACACATGTTGGCATGTCCATCCAGACCTTCCGCTACTTTGCCGGCTGGTGTGACAAGATCCAGGTAGGTTGAGGTTGCACAGTATATCTTTGTCAGTGGCTCACAGCCTAAGTTGCTGTAAATGTTCGCCACTTGACTTTCATACACCCTGTTGCCTCTCATTTTCTGCAGGGCAAGACGATCCCCATCAACCAAGCCAGGCCCAACCGCAACCTGACCTTCACTAAGAGAGAACCTCTGGGGTAAAAGTTCTGCATTGACTAAATGCCTCATTTTGGATTTAACAAGTTGTCTGAACCTAATTATTCTCAGCTATTTATAGGATATATGTTTTTCTTTGTATTTTATTGACTGAAGAGCTTTTTCTCATCGCAGTGTGTGTGCCATAATTATTCCGTGGAACTACCCTCTCATGATGCTGGCATGGAAGAGTGCAGCCTGCCTGGCAGCTGGAAACACACTGGTTCTTAAACCTGCACAGGTGGGAGCATTGTTCATCATCCTTTTATTCCAGGTGAGCAGATGCTGGGTCTGGTTTATGTGTTTTAATTATTAATTTTAATATTTACAGGTCACTCCACTGACAGCACTAAAGTTTGCTGAGCTTTCAGTGAAAGCTGGCATCCCAAAAGGAGTCATCAATATTTTGCCAGGCTCTGGTAATGAACACTTTAAAAGTCCTGTTTTCTTATTCCTTGCACTTGTGACTTTGGCCTTTTGTGTTTTGAGCAGTGCCAATAAAATATCAAACTGTAGGCCAGTGACTCCCCACCTCAATTGTGTCTTTATACAAAAAAAGTTCTCAAATATTATATAGTTTGTAGACTGTGAGCACTTCAGTCCCTTCTCTCTGGGTGTCATTTGCATCATTGTAGCCCGGAGAGGTAAAACTGTTTAGTTAAATAATGAAAACAGACGTAAAAACTAGCATTTCTTGTTTGCCCTTCAACCTGACTGGAGTTTCTGACTCCAAGGTTGGAAATAGTTGTTGACACAACACATGCTGAGACATTTTTAGTGTGAATTCTACACTGCAGTGTATGTCGAAGATTGTGTCGTCCTTCCTGGAATCTGTTTCTTGACCTTCATCTCCTCCAGGTGGCATGGTCGGACAGCGTCTGTCCGAGCACCCGGACATCCGCAAGCTGGGCTTCACCGGCTCCACGCCTATCGGCAAACAGATCATGAAGAGGTAAAACCTGACGAGCTCTTACTGGCTACAGATTATTGCTGCATGATACTTTATATTCTGTCTTGCAGCTGTGCGCTCAGTAACCTGAAGAAGGTTTCTCTGGAGCTCGGAGGGAAATCACCGCTCATCATCTTCAGTGACTGTGACATGGATAAGGCTGTCCGCATGGTGAGGGAGCAACACTCGGAACTATTTTGTAGACATTTTGTAGACTAATTAGTTATAGTTGTGTTCCTTCAGTTTTTTTAACCTGAGATTCCTGAGATTGGAGGTTCTAGTGAGATCCTGAAACTGCCACAAAGTGTGAATGAAAAACCACATTGTTAGTTTGTATGTGTATGTTTGTGTGTTCACAGGGCATGAGCTCTGTGTATTTCAACAAGGGTGAGAACTGCATCGCTGCTGGCCGTCTCTTTGTGGAGGAGTCCATACATGATGAGTTCATCAGCCGAGTGGTGAGTCCCAAAACACCAGCGTGACCACGCTCTAGCAATGAGAGACTGCATGCTTTCAAATCAAGAAAGAGTGGTTCATTTAGTCCCTTTGATCTGCTTCTCATAATGCAGTTTGGAAGTGTCAGTTCAGGCAGAAGAAACAAAACCATCTTTCCGTCTTTCTACCCTTTCCTTGTAAGGTGGAGGAGCTCAAGAAGATGAAGATCGGAGACCCTCTGGATCGCTCCACAGACCATGGCCCACAGAACCACAAAGCCCACTTAGACAAGCTGCTGGAGTATTGCGAGATTGGGGTGAAGGAGGGAGCCACACTGGTGTATGGAGGCAAACAGGTCGACAGAGCAGGTAGAACACACACCGGGTCTCCTGAGGCTAAACGGCTGCTACGCTGGTCAACCAGCAGAAGAGAACATGGCCCTGTGTTGGTGCTCAGTCATAGCACTTTCACAGAGAAGTACAAAATTTTGTACGCCCATGTATGAGTCCAGAACACATCTACGATACCGTGCTGTGCAAAAGTCTTTTCTCTTTTCTTTTTCTTTTGATAGGAAAATGGGACATAGGTGCCATGATTTATAGAAACATCTGCAAACATACATGGAAATACAGTATATAATTCTAACAAGCTTGCAGGTTATGGTATGGCTGCCTTTGTTCTTCAGCATAGCCTGCACTCTATTAGACAAGCTTTCTTATAATTTCTTTAATTAGTCTTCAGGAATATTTCTCGGGGTTTCTTGAAGGATATTCCAAAGCTTTTCTTTGGATGTTGGCTCCGTTTTGTTCTGCTCTGTCAGGATGATCCCACACTGCTTCGGTGTTGAGGTCCAGGCTCTGGAGAGTCCAGCCTATGACTGATAGTGCTTCATTGTGTTTTTGTATGCAGGTATGCTTTTACTGCATTGGCAGTGTGTTTAGGATCATCGTCTTGCTAAAAAAAATGAAGCTGTTGCTTATCAGGCTCTTTCCAGATGGTATTGCATGGTGGATCAGAATCTGATGGTACTAATGTCCAAAGAAAAACTTTGAATGCTCTTCAGAAAGCCTGAGACCACTTCCAGGTCTGGCTCCCTGGAAGCAAAATGTAGAGAAATAAGGGCTGACTCAAATGAGCAGAATTATTCTGTCTTCCATCAGGTTTCTTCATGGAGCCTACTGTGTTCACTGATGTGGAGGACCACATGTTCATCGCCAAAGAGGAGTCCTTTGGCCCCGTCATGGTGGTGTCCAAATTCAAAGATGGGTAAGTCATGGGTAATGGGCATCTTACTGTAGAGCTACCAATCAGTATTTCATATCCTCACTCTGCTCTTTTCCTCCAACCTCCAGAGATGTGGACGGGGTGCTGCAGAGAGCCAACGACACAGAGTATGGCCTGGCTTCGGGCGTATTCACCCGCGACATTAGCAAGGCCATGTATGTGAGTGAGCGGCTGGAGGCTGGAACTGTATTTGTGAACACCTACAACAAGACCGATGTTGCTTCACCTTTTGGGGGCTTCAAGCAGTCAGGTTTCGGCAAAGACCTTGGTGAATAGAAATTTGGAATTTTGTAGATATTTAGCCAGAAAATGTGAAAATAAGATTATGGAGTAGGGCAGTCTCTTTTAATTCTGACTTCTTATAATTTGCTAGCAGACATAAATTGGAGTCTTTCAGTTTTAATGGCAGGTCATTGTTGCAGTGGTCAGGCTTATTAAATTGTTTTTGCTCAGTTGTAGTTATATTACATGATTATAACATCTGATTATCTTGTGTTGTTTTAACAAGGAGTTCTTTGACAGTGTTGCTCACAAACTTTTACAAGTTCTCTTTTGCATCCACAGGAGAGGATGCTCTCTTGGAATACCTCAAGACCAAAGCAGTGACTGTGGAGTACTAAGGCTCCAAATCTCCCAATGAACTCTGAACCTGGAAAAGGAACTGCTCAGTCTGACGGTTCAGACATCATCCTGCTTCTTACAGAGTTCCCGAAAGGGTGTGTGTGTGTGTGTGTGTGTGTGTGTGTGTGTGTGTGTGTACTGTATGAAAGATGGGGGGAGCTGGCCATGGGGCAGATGACATGCCTGCTGTGTGTGTTTGGTTGTTTTTTTTGTTAGATCAATTTCGGAAAAGGGACACGTGGGTTTTTATGCATCTGTATAATTAATATACATATGTAATCCCTGAGGAGCCAAGCTGCTTCTGGCTGTACACTTAAGTCAGTTCTTAAGTAATCAGCACAACAAAGAAAGAAGACAAAACCCCCCCAAAACAAACGTGTTTTCCCACAATTGCCATCAGTTATTTTCATTGATTCCTCCAATGTAAATCAAGCCTTTCTCATTGCGTGATGCTGCCTTCTTCATCCCTTTAAGATCTTTTTATAATATTTTTTTTTTACCTTTCTCTGGTTTTTAATTCTTGGATAAACTGATCTGTATATGAATTATTATAGCGCCGTGTGTGTTGGATGCTTTTTGGCTCATGTCTTGTACTCAGACAGGACTACTGCCAGAGCGTCATGTGAGCTGATAAAAAGCAGCAGTATTAAACAGCACGTGGAACAAAGAAAATCAGGAGACTGTGTGTGGAGCAGCGTAACTCCGGGCTAACTCCAGCATTCCAGTGACTGGATTTTTTTTTTTGTTTGTTTTACCTTCCTGTGGTTAAAAATTTCTTTTTTTGCACAGTGTTCCCTGTTACAATTGTAACCTCACCTTACAGTGATGCCACGCTGTACCAAATCACCCATTGAGGTAAGGAGGCAGTTCAGTGTAAAAGGATTTTGTTTTATTTTATTTTAATGACTGACTTAAGTCCTAATAATGGCTGAGTCCAAGCTTCAGTCAGCACTCACTACATAAACCATCTTTCAGAGACTTGATTATGGCAGGTAATCAGATATTTTAAAACCACTTTTTTAATTATTAGGTTTTCTTTAAGTTGTTGGTAATTTTGCTGTCATCTCATCTTCATCATCATCATCATCATCATGTTATCAAAGCAATCCTGATGTTTCTCCCACTGAAATAGTTGCTCAGCAGTTGATGCTAAAATCAGTGGTCTGCATGTTTTTGAAATGGGTCGGTTTCATTTCTAGTGCACTGCGTTAGACTTGAGGATGTTTTGCTGGCGAGACTTGAAAGTAATTTTTTCATGTTATTCATAAAAGGCATGTATCCATAATTTAGAGGAAACAAGAAAAAGCTATTATGAGGCATTTTTATTTTATTTTCATCACTGTTTACATTGTATCGTTGCAGCTATCTGTTCAGACTTCCTGACTGCAGAGATCCACTCTCCTTCCTTTGTCAAAAATTGACTTTCTCTGTAAATATTTTTTAACAAAAGAGGTTCAAAAAGTCTATTTGATATATTTTTGACCTTTTATTTGTGACACAAAGGAGGACTGTATGATGTAACAGTATTGTTTTCATTAAAGGCACACCAGCTAGATGTTTTTATGCATCACCAATGTGACAAAGTTGTAAAATTAATTTTCTAAGTGTTCCACATTGTCAGTGAAGGCAGCAAGGGCTATGACGCAAAGGATTTCTGTCTCACTCTTTTTGGTGAGAGCGATCTTCTCAATAAACACAATGTCTTCGAGAAGCAAGCTTTGGTTTTCATTAAGCGTTCGCATTACTGTTCGTCCTCCACCACGCTCGGTCTTTAACTCCTTCCACATGCTTTGTGCTGCAGGAACCGTTCTGGAGAATTATTCCTTACTTTAATTTTTTGTAACTGTTACGCTTTTTAAAATATTTTGCTTATTTATTATTTATTTTTAACTGAATTTTAATTTTGCCATTTGCAGAAAGTTTGAAGTCCTCTTCAAACCCAGCCTACTTTGACAGTTAACTGCTTCAGCATACTTTGAACTTTAAACGGGTCCCAAGACCTGCAGAAATTCAGTTATAACTCAGTGTGTTGATATATTTTATGTTACAGTGACAGTTTAAGTTTGATGAAATCTGAAATTTCAGTGGTTTTCTATGGGGGGCCTTTAGAGTGGTGACATCATCGTGCACTGAAGAACTGGAGCTGCTTGACATTTAATTTTCTTTTTCTTTCAGCTCTTTTTGCTCCCACAACTTTTGGTCTACCTACACAATTTTTACTTCAAATTGTAGCTTTGGTTGTGCTCTTTAAGAAAATGGCCTTTCCAAAACTCCAAAATGTAGGTACTTTTTAAACTGCCATTTCTCACTTAGTTTTGGCCGTATAGATATTAAAAAAAATACGTGTCCTGCTTCAGTAACATCTCCCTGTTTGTCAGAGGGACAGTTTTTGTGTGCTAACCTGCTGTTTTTGGGAAGGTCAGCAGGATTTTCTTCTGTACGTGTCACTCTCTTCTTGGAGGAGAAGACAGCTTGTTTCTGATTGGTGGATTCAAATTCACACACATGAGGCAGGTGGTTCAAATTTACACAGTTAGTGCCGCCAATGTTATTTTTTTTTTCCCCAGCAATTAAGCTTATTCAGCAAATTTAATTGATTGGTCTGGCAGGGTTTTTTTTGTTTTTTTTTAAGTGGGCTGCAGCACTCTTGACTTTGGGACACATCGTGCCCTCTCAGCTGGTTTTCTGTGACCGACAGCTGACTGGCAGCTGGAATGTTTGCTGCCTCACTGGGTGGTGTCTTTTGGATCTTTCATGCTGTAACTTTGTTTTGACCTCCCACCAATCACACATGGTGATGTGAGCCTTAAAATGTTACCAAAAATGCACTGTTTGAGGATTGTTCTAATAAATTATCAGAAAATAAATCCAACATCCTGGGTACCAATACAGGTTTTTTTCCTACTGAAACTATGATATATCCCATCATATTGATGCTGCTAGTTATTAAAAATTGTGCCAAATACAAACAAGATTTTGACTTTAGATTTGACACTCAGGTGAGTGGGTGGAAAAAAAGACTGAGCTGCAGTTTTTAGCCACAGTGCTTACAATTCCTTGTGGCTTGCACTTGCAGTTATGGAGTTGTTAGGGATAAAAATTGTTGGAAAAAATAAGGTAAGAGAAAAGTGTCAAAACAGACAGACAGATATGCCCCAGGCACCCGGAACCCAAAATGTTCATGCTGTGAGGCAACAGCATGAACATAAATTCTAGGTTACAACCCAGAATTAATTGATTTAACCTATAAAGGTTAAATAAATCATAGTCATTTAAAAAATAATCTGATGCTGAGTGAATTAGGTGGGATTTTTTTTTTAGATTTGACAGAGCAAAAAAAAAAAAAAAAAAAAGTATTAAATTCTCAGATTCTTTCAGCTGTTTAATTAGAACATTTTATTTTAATAGAACATTTTAATTTGGAAAGCTCTGCTGACTGGTGACATATTCAGTGTTCCTAAAGGGTTTTAGATATTCAACAACTGCTGAAGCCAAAGTGACTTTAACTTTTTTATTGTAAATTTTTCCCTGAAAGTTGAAATAATAAACTCAGTCAAAATCACATTTACAGCCTTATTTCAATAAAGGAGCGAAGTTGTGGAAAATGGAAATGAAAGATAGAATGTAACGATTAACAAAGGTGGCAAATGTTAGAAGTGAAAATAAAATACTAGTAAGACCAAATTCTTAACAGAGTTTTTAAGCTTTATTTATCACAATGGGATACTTTTGAGGGTACAGTATCTTTGCCAAGGACACTTAAGACTGCAGATGCTGAGGACCCCCACCACCACCACCACCACCACCACAAACACCTGGAAAAGTCACATCATATTTAAAAAAGATTAAAACAGTGGAGGCCAACTTTTTCAGAAATAAAGACTTTTAGTCTTTTAGAAGCCTGAACACATTGGATCAAATAAAGAATACCATCTCTCAACATAAAATTGCAAATGGTCTTATCATTATAATAATCATTCAAATATTCTGAAAATCTGAAGAAACTTCTGTACTCAAAAGGACAAGATCAAAAACTAATATTGTGTAGCCATCACCTTCAAGTGGCACTGGATTAACAACTGACACAGTTCTGTAGTGGAAGTCACTGCTTGGGCTCAAGAACACTTCTGAAAATGACTATCAGTGAATATGGGCGCTGTATCTACAAACGCAAAGAAAAATCATCTTTAAACAAGATCCAGGAATTCCTCGGGGCCGGATCTCATTTCTACTGGGAAACTGTCCACTTACAGATGCTGCATCCACTGGACCAAAGATCAAAAGAATATGCAGCTTGTTATCGAGAAGCCATACCATGTGCATACATAGTATGGGCCACGTGGACATGTGTGAAGGTACCATTAGCGCTGAACGATACATACAGGCTGGAGAACAATGGCTCAAAGGCATGTAGCAGGCTTTGTTTCATTACCATGTGAGCTGAAATGACCTGCTTGAAGCCCAAATTGATGTAAGAATGTGTTCAAGCTCATGAAAACAGAGGACAAAAACAACACTGCACCATGTACACAATGTGGTCACATGGACAGACTCAGTGAGGTAACAGCAGTATTTGTTCTGGCTCCACGGGCGGTTTGTTTTCACACTTCATCATTCACTGTACTCCCATAGGGATGAGTGTCTTCACAGAAGACTGAAGTAAAGAAAAAAAACAACTAAAAACAAACCAAAAAAAGAAAAAAAGCACGTCACACCTGAGGATGTTTCAGGCGAAAGTTTTCATGTGGAGAAGAACCCAAAGGTCCGTTTAGCTGATTCATCTACTCCCCCTGCACGTCCAGAACCTGGATGTTGAACCTCTTTTTCTTGCCTTTGTCTCCAGGTAATTTTAAATTCTGCTCAGTGATCTCGCCGTCATTATCGCTACAGTCCGACTCGTCCTCGGAGTCGGACGTCTCGCTGTAATGTTCGGGGCTGCTGCCTGCCCCGTCGAGCTCCACAAGTGCTACATCCTGAGGACAAGGGGACAAAATTACACAACTCAGTCAAATCAAAGAAGACACATACAGGTAAAGCAACTAAAAGCAGGGGGAAAAAAAAAAAAAAAAGAGTTTAAATGAGCAGGAGTGTGCAAAAAAGTTAGACGTCTAGACTCTCATCTAACACCAGAAGAACTAATGAAGTATTTCATGTATAAAAGTGCTCAGAGCCTTAATTCAGTGATCTGAGGAAGCTTCTTTGGCACTGGTTACAATTTACTGTCTTTTTAGGGAACTCTCTACAGGCTCTGCACACCTACATTTTGACAACTCATTCCATTCTTTGAGACACATCCTCTCGCGCTTTGTCATATCTGATGGGAAGTTTCTATGAACTGCCATCTTCACATCTCTCCAAAGATGTTGGGGCTCCGGCTGTGTTACTCGGGTATACAGAGAACCTTGTTCTGAAGCTACAACAGTACCGTTTTACATGCTTTGAACAGCCTCCCTGCATGATGCTGCCACCACATTTCACCAGACAAGACAGGCTTAAAAAAAAGAAAGAAAAAAAAAAGAAAAAGACTTCACTGTTGCAGAGCCCTTTATGTTTCATGTCTGAAGTTCAGTAATTCTCCAGATAGTGGCATGAAGCTCTGACTCACCAGCAGACTGATACTCACCATCTCTATGACCCTCTCTGCCTCCTCCACACTTTCTATGTCAAAGTGGCCGGCAGGAGCCTCCTCCATCTGCTTCTTCAGCTTCTCGTTGGCTTCAGCCATTTGAGGAAGGAAGGTCTGCAACCGGTCCAGAACTGATTCACAGGGAAAGCCATCCATACACATATCAGTACACATGCTTTTTGTTTCTGGGCTCCCTGAAAATAGATAAAGTGTCCAACTCATCCCAAAATAGAATAATATAATGGTTGGCATTCTCACCACTGCTTCTGGGGATTCTCTCTGTCTGCAGGGATCTTCCAGCCTTTGGCTTGAGCAGAAGCTTATCACTGAGACCTAGCAGCACAGCAAACAAGTCCATTGCTCCTCATGACAGCAGCCCCAATATGAATCATTTACATGCATTAAAGTCATTAGATTAAGCATTAATCATAGTTTGCACTTAATTTGGTGGTTTTAGAAGGAACAGCTTAACAACTTCATATAAAACATATTCCCATGCTGTAAATAAAAGACTCATTGAAAACGTGTAAAGCGAGGCTCGGAACATAACCTGCTCCCTACAGTTTCAGCTTTTAGTCTCTTGGCTGCAGATTCAGTGGCGTTTACGGGTTTCAAATATGGGCTTAGTCAGTGTGCAAATTTGAGGAGGTCTTCAAGTACAGTGCAAGTGTCCTGTTGTAGGATCATATATAGGCTAATACTTATAGATCAACAAAACTGCTGTAACATTAAAAAAAAAAATCAAGGAATAAAATCGCGTCTAAGACTATATTTATTACAGAGGCTCATCGGAGGGATACAAAGACTGTAGAAACAACTAAAAAATTTTCGACCATAAAACTCACATTAACAACGACACTTTATAGGATTGTTTTCGCTACAAGGAAACATTACGAAAGTCAATACAAGTTTAGGAACTTTTCAGAGCTATAGTTAACTTTTTAGTTTCTATTCCAACCCACGCGACGTTCTAACCAGAATAAATAAACAGAAAGAAAGAAAAAGCATTCAAACCTCCTCCGTTTCCACATGACAGCAAAGCCTGTGAATTCGTTTTCTTGACGTTTAATTCCATTTTAGCGACGCCACGGTTTTGTTTTCATCGGCATGCGTTACTGATGAAACCAACATCCGAGTGAAAGGTAGGGACAAAGTTTCTTTAAAGAATTATACAGCGCCCCCTGGTGTTTGGGAAGAACTCGTGCGCTTAGACAGTGTTAGGATTACAAATTACACGCGCGTCCACTAATGAAGTTTAAACTCCTCCATAAAAAAAAAAAATCAGCTTTCCACATCTTATAAAACCCACTCCATTCGGACAATGTGCACTTTGTATTTGCGCTCTACAATAAAAAATATCTCTAGTTCGTTGAAGCCAAGAGATTGGTTGGTTTAGTCATATCAGTGATTATAGCTTAACGTAGTCCACGAATCAAAGTGAATTACTTAAAGAATGACCAAAGATGAGAGGGAAATTAGCCGACTGATTGCACATTTGCATTTGAAATCAATTCAACTCGGATATGTAACTTCTGGTAACAATGTGTCCACCATTTTCAAACCGAGTCGCTCGTTAGCCTGTTTAGACGATCTTTGCTGGCCAGTTTTGCTCTGACGCGGCTCTCTGGCAGGCTAGCTGTCAGGGGAAAGGACTGGCATCTCTTCTGGATGGGATTTCTTGAGAGAGGAAAGGTACGTCCAGGGGAAAAAATACTTAGCACTGAAGAGCTGAATGAGTAGATATCCTCTCTACTTTTGTAATTACTGACTAACTCTGGCCACCGTATTATCCCGGTTTACACGTAAGGTTAGGCAAGTAGAGCGCCGACGTGACTCCTACTGTTATGATTCCTTCACAGCTAGCTAACAGCAGCTCCGTCTTAGGTAGCGAACATAAACATATCCACAACTAGCCGGTTTTTAAAAAAAATTTGTTTAGCAAAATTATCTATAAATGTCAGACTGTGATGTGAGAAGGCATGAAACAGAATGGCGGTCGGAAAATGTTATAAATTGAGACTTGATAGGCAGGCCTGAACAGTGCCAATAAAAAAGTATAAAAACTGTCGTCTCCAGAACATGTTTACCAACGAAACACTGAAAAACACCGAGAAACCGATTTAAGCGAGCAAGCAAATATTAGAGGCGTGAGAAGAGCCGCAAATATTGGAAGGAGACCGTCTGTGAAGCACCGATGCTACATTTTAAGAAGCCGAAAAATGCGGATGTGGTTCCTTTCAAAGTTGCTGCTTATTCCAGTTTAAATCGAGAGATTAATAAAAGGAACGCCTATGAGGCATATTTCATAATTGGAAAATATTTATATCACAATACAACAAAGTTCAGTGAGTATGTCTTTAAAATTCGGCGATCCGAATCAGACAGCTCTTTGGGACGCTTCACAGCTGTTGGTGTTAATTTCTTGAATTTTCTGACTAATTTTATTTGATGTAGTAAAAAAAAAAACCGTTGGATGTCACAGAAATTTGAGGAAAATTCTCCCAGTGAGAGGAAATCCTTATCCTTACAAATCCTTGTCTGCAGAAGCGACACGTCAATCATCTCTTCGTTCTCTACATTTCCCCTTAAGAAGAGTTTGCTCCTCTTTTTCACTGTTATATTATCACACATCAGTGGCTACCAGCTGTTTCCTCTCCTCATTTCCTTTCTTGTGTGTTTTCCTCAGGCTGATGTGTCCCTGCAGCTAGTTTCTACCGTGGATGGTGCACCTGCGTCGCTTTAAACCAGTTTGGTAGTGTATTTTCTCGCCACCACCCTAAGACTAGATGACAAGAGATGAGAAACTGCAGCCCTAGACCACATCATGAACATTCAAAGTCTGGGAGGAACTGTAGGGGAGTCCCTTGGCTCTAGCCTGACAGTGCGTATGAGCGGAGCAGGTGGTGGGTGGAACGCCCTGTCCCTGAAACCTGTTTTCTCTGGACGGATTGCTTCTATTTTCCAGACCATGGTTCCTACTGGTTACACCAAGCTTCAGGAGGAGCGCTTGGCCATGGTGGACCACGGAGCCAAATCTGAGGCCAGCTCAGCCCAGAATTGCTACAGACAGGAGACATCTCATACAGAAGGCAGACGAGTCCTGGACCGGACCTCTCGGTCCTCTCTGACTTTAACAGACTGTGGTGATGGAGACTACTCTGAGACAGAACCTATGCTGGCTGAGAAGAGGCTCCCCGGGGAAGAGGCAGATGAGGAGGAGGAAGGTGAAGAGGAAGGACTGGGATCTGACCTGCAGAATATGCCCAAGGAGACGCCTCTGGCTATGGCATTGCAGATTTTGTTGCCTTTCCTTTTAGCTGGATTTGGAACTGTATCAGCTGGAATGGTGTTGGATATTGTGCAGGTGAGTTGAGCAACCAGCATAATTAAGCAGTCAAACATGCTGGGATTAAAGGGTCATTCCACCTTATTACAGTTATTTCTGTTGCTCAGTGCTCATAAAGCTCCTCTCATCAGCCTGCTGTGTCACTGTGACGGGTGAACATGATATCATCACTACAGCAAAGCTAGCAAGGTTTACAAACACATACAGTTGGAGTGTTGGGCTGTAGGTTATCTGCTCTTAATAAGAAATAAAATCGGTGACCTGGCACCATCAGACCGCAGTAGATGGACAATATGTGCTTAAAAAAGAAAACCTAACAAACCAGATTTCTTTATAATTCAATGACCTTTTAAACCCTTTTACTGATCCGTGGCAAGGATTCTTTATGGGAGTGTCCGACCACTCTGCGGGTGCTGTTGAATTTAGCTCACCGGTTCAGAGCTACATTGCCTTATCATGAATGAAAGCACAGTATATAAATATGGATGTCAGCTCGAGTGTAGAGATAGAGGGGGTCAGGCGAAAAAAAAAAAAAAAATACAACTTTCTCATGGTGTGTGCAGCACTGGGAGGCGTTCCAGTACATCACAGAGATCTTCATCCTCGTACCTGCTCTGCTCGGCCTGAAGGGAAACCTGGAGATGACTCTGGCCTCAAGGCTGTCCACAGCGGTGAGACACACACTCTCACACACACACAGTCCAGCCCTTTCCACTCTGAGCGGTACCCCAATACAGAAGCTTCTTCGTGTATGATTTGGAGGAAACTAACCTAATAAAGTGTAGGCATAGCAAACAATTCTTATATCAGTTCTTCAGTAGACAGAGCATTCGTTTTAAGGTAGTTGTGGTTTTGAAAGATGTGTCATTAATTTTTCTCTCTCCACATTACATGTTTAACTTGCTCTTGTTGTAATTAGAGGGCTGAGATCCACCATCATGCTGCTTCGACTGTCTGCCCATTTGTAGTTAAACCCTCCAGCCTCGATGACAGAAAGCTGCTTTATTTGTTTGTGACATTAGGAAGGTTTCCACTCAGCCTTGTCCTTGTATCTGTTGTTGGAGGAATACTGATAGTACTGTGTGTTTGTGTGGGGAGTTGCGTCATTTTTTTGTGGTCATGGCTCATCTCCACAGAGTGAGCCTGTAACTGAGTTTAGTTGTTACTGCTTGTCTCTGTCACTGTTTTCATCCAGCCCAGTCTGTAATTACAGCTCCGGTGTCATCTACTCTGTCAGGTGAAGTGGAGAAAAACACAGAGCAAGCTCATATACCCAAGTGGTTATTCCAGATGTTAGAATTACTTTGGAAAGTTTCAAGTAAGAATTATTTGGGGCATTTCAAAAATGTTTTGAAACCTTTGGGATTTGCCAGAGGAATCTGCTGACTGGGAGGTGGGACAGGCCGCTGCAACCAGGATAGCTGAATAGTAAGATGGTAAATATCCTGCTCAAAAAAATTAAAGGAACACTTTGAAAACACATCACATCTCAATGGGAAAAATGATGTCGGGTATCTATATTTATATGGACTGGATAATGTGTTAGGAATGAAAAGATGCCACATCGTTTGATGGAAATGAAAATGATCAACCTACAGAGGCTCAATTCAAAGACACCCTGAAAATCAAAGTGAAAAAATGATGCAGCAGGCTCATTCAATTTGCCAAAATGTCATTTCAGCAGTTCAGTGGTTTGTATGGCCCCCACATGCTTGCATGCATGCCTGACAACATCGGGACATGCTACTAATGAGACAGTGGATTGTGTGCTGGGGCTTTTTCTCCCACTTTATGACTCTTTGTTGTGATTTGGTACTATATAAATAAATTTGAATTGAATACTTTTACCTCATGAGGCTGGACATTGTCATGCACCAGAATGAAACCATCACCCAGTGCACCAGAGCTACAGTCTGACAGTGGGTCCAAGGATTTCATCCCAATACCTAATGGCAGTCAGGGTACCACTGATGAGCCTAAAGAGGTCTCTGTGTCCCTCCATGTCTGTACCTCTCCAGACCATCACACATCCACCACCAAGCCAGCCGTGATGAACTGCGTTACAGGCAGCATGACGTTGTCCACGGCTTCTCCAGACCCTTTCACGTCTGTCACATGTGCTCAGGGTGAACCTGCTCTCATCTGTTAAAAGCACAGTGGTGGACCTGCCAATTCTGGTATTCTATGGCGAATGCCTGTCAGACTCCACTGTGTTGGGCAGTGAGCACAGGGTCAACTAGAGGACGTCAGGCCCTCAGGCCGCCCTCATGAAGTCTGTTTCTGATTGTTTGGCCAGAGACGTCTACGCCAGTGGGTGCTGGAGGTCATTTTGTAGCTCTTTCAGTACTTTTCCTGTTCCTCCTTGCACAAAGGAGCAGATACCAGTCCTGCTGATGGGTTTAGGACTTTCTACAGCCCTGTCCAGCTCTCCTAGAGTAACTGCATTTCTCCTGGAATCTCCTCCACGCTCTTGAGACTGTGCTGGGAGAGACATCAAATCTTCTGGCAATGCCACATATTGATGTGCCATCCTGGAGGAGTTGGACCACCTGCGCAACCTCTGTAGGGTCCAGGTATCACCTCGTGCTAGCAGCAGGGACACTGACCCTAGAAAAATGCAACACCCGTCAAAAAACAGATAAGATGAGGAGGCAAAACTGTGAGTGTCCTCCACCCATAAAACCATTTCTGTTTGGGGGTTGTCTCAGTGCAACAACCCCCTCTGCTACTTAACTGACACCACCACAACAGTATCCCAGATGTTTAACTGATGTGCTGTACTGTGATTAAACAGTGTTCCTTTAATTTTTTTGAGCAGTGCATATTGCTCCACTAAAAAGGGTCGGGTCTGTCTTTGTACCCTGCAGTGTCCCCTAAAAAATTCTCTCATTCTGTCCATAAACTGTAGTTGTTGCAGTCTTATTCACAAGTCCTTGGAAGCATTTCTCAAAGTAGAAGAAGTGACTGAGCAGAATTCTTTCTTTGTTTGGTTTTTGGCTCTTCCTGTTGGGCCCCCCTGCTCCCTATATACAAGCTCCACATTCACAGCACTGTGTCAGCATAGACAGAAGAGCTCAGCATGAGCCAATTTTCCTCAGCGGTGTCCCAAAAAACATTTTGTCGTCATGTTACTGTTGTTCTGCTCGGCTATGAAATGGACAGCATGGAGAAGTCTGCCCTGGAATGCCAAGAAATGTGCCAGGAATCTTACACTGTGTGTGTGTGTGCGCGCGCACAGTAACAAATGGCGTTACGTGATACAATTCATAGAATTTGTTCATGTTGGCTCAGATTTTAGAACAAAAACCTGAAACAAAACAGGCCTCTCCTTCAGCTTTCTAACATTTGTAGTAAAACTGCAATTATGCACTCACCTATCTCTACCCCGGTCACAATAGAGAAGAAAGGTGATCTGGGTGACTTTAAATGCAGCATGTTAGAACGGGAGACATCTAAAGATGCCCCCATACAAGAAGAACCTGTGATTTTTGCAATGTTTGTACATTTTGTAGGACAAAATTTGAATCCGTAAAAAAATGTGTTATTTTTTTTTAGATAGTAGTGCAGAGCTCATCCAAAGAGTGTAACTCAGGCTCATTTTATAGCTGCAATTTACAGCTTCCCCTAAACGTGTCGCTTGCAGGCAGTATAAAGTCAGTGTTGTGAAAAAGGCAGATGTAAAGAGACACTCACAGAATCTGTATGCGTGTGATTGGGCACCTCACAGGTTCTTGAGATAACCCCTGTTAACTTTCTAGCATTTTAGCAATTTAGTGTTGAAAATAAAAGTCCTATTTGCAACAGGTGTGGAGGTGTGAGGTCAAAGAAAAGGGGCTGTGACACAGGTGCAGTCTAATAAAATAACTCTCTGTCGTACATCTCAACTCAGGTAAATGTGGGCAAGATGGATTCTCCCATTGAGAAGTGGAATCTGATCATAGGAAACCTGGCACTGAAGCAGGTAATCACTCCCAGCGGTTGCCTTCATTGTAGAGGGAACATTTTCATATAAAAATGAATCAGTGTTGTGTTGTTTGCTGTTGGAATGAGTCCAGTTTTTGTTAGTTTCTGCTCCTGATTGAGGCGTTCCCTTTATAATGGAAGCAGTCTTTTATAAGCACATTTACTGAAGTGTTTTCCTTGTTTGGTGATGACAAAAAAACCCATTTAATTGTATTTGATATATTGAATAAAATATCACATATCTTTGATTTGTATTAATCCAATGCTATGGGTGAAATGCATTACATAATGAATGTTACGTGACAGGGGTAAGAGTTGGTGGGTGTTTATTCAGACTCTTTTATTGATCTGTGACTGTGTAGTAAGACCAAGTAGAGGTTCTGGTAATTATCTACCCACATACAGATAAACACCCTGTGACGCATGCAATAATATAAATACACACTTAGCTGTTTGTCCTACTTTGGTATGTCAGCAGGAAGTATTAGGGAAAAATGTACCTGCACACAATGCTGCTAATTATTCTGTAAACAAAGCAAAGCTTGTTGGATAAATCCCCCTGCCTCTCTGCTCCAGGTTCAGGCCACTGTGGTGGGTTTCCTGGCGGCCGTAGCAGCCGTGGTTCTTGGTTGGATCCCAGAGGGAAAGTTTCAGATGAGCCACGCTGTTTTGCTTTGCTCCAGCTGCGTGGCCACGGCCTTTATAGCCTCCCTGCTGCAGGGTAAACACACACACAGTGAAATAGGGCAATATTAAGTGGTGATGCTGCTGCTGCATCACTTCAGTGCATTGTAACTCATCTCAAGTACATTTTGATAAGAGTTAGGATTTTCAGTCACCTGTAATGTGATGGCTACTGTGCTTTTTGTGTCATATGCAGGCATCATCATGGTGGGTGTAATTGTGGGCTCAAAGAAGACCGGCATTAACCCAGACAATGTAGCCACACCCATTGCAGCCAGTTTTGGTGACCTCATAACCTTGGCGATCCTGGCCTGGATAAGCCAAGGGCTGTACAAGTGCCTAGGTAGGTTGAGCAACTACTACCTTTAAGGGGGCTTCGACACTTGCATTTAATCTGACTGCATTACAGCGCTCCAGCTGCATCCCTGGTGGAAGAGCACCAGTGTGCTGGTTGTTACATCATGTCTGATGACCTCAGTAGGTGAGCTTACTGATGAGCTTTTCCCTTTTTTTTAAATTCCACTCTGACAAAGTGAAGTGTTGCCTTGATATACAAAATCTATATGAGAAAACTGTATATGCATTTTACAGTGTGGAATTAGGACACCTATTCTGAAACCACTGAGAGTTTCAGCCTCCACTGAGCTCTGTTCAGGCATCACGAAAAAATCACCACATAAATGGAGATTATTGAAGAGCACCGAAATCCAGGGGTACACTTTTTTTTTTTTTTTTTTACAGATGCTTGCGTATTTGATGCACTGTAATGTAAAAGCTCCTCAGACACGCTGCCGTCACAAATATTTGGCAGACTCCGAGCCGCTTGCTCACTGTGTTACATTGTTATTGCAGACCCCCCTCTCCCCACTCACCTCATGTTCATCTTGGGGAAGGCTGAGGTGTAATTTCAGGGTTAGGCCAGCCAAGAGATGTAATCTCTCCAGCAAGTCCTGGGTCTATCCCAGGGCCTCCTCCCAGTAGGACACCTCACCCAGGAGGTGCCCAGGAGTCGATTTTAACACCAACTAATCAAAACTAAAAGCCAGCAGTGGATGATTTTTTTTCCTTTTGCCAGAGCCAACTTAGCTTTACAAATTTTTTGTACATTTTACTTGTGGTGCTGTTAATACTCTATCAGCTCTAAACACTAACCCATTAAAGGGCTTGAAATGTGTGTCAGAGAGCCTTCATGCCTGTGATTATGTGACAGTGCTACTGTCCTAAACCCTCATGGGACGAAGGCACCTCAAAGCGTGGCTGTTGAAATTGGGCCATAATATCCTGTTCTAATAAGCTTTGGTTCGCTCGTAGCATTTCTTGGCTTCGTGTGGCGTTACAGTCACACATTTCCCTCAGTTAACCAGTAGAGGTCCTTCCTGTCTTACTCTGTAACAGTATCATCCTCTTATCGGAGAACAAACCTTCTCTTTTGCTCCTGCCATGCATTCCACATGTTTAATTCATGTCACACCCAGACCTGTGCTGCGCCACCTTGTATTAGTCAATAAAGCGCACACTGGAAGCAGTTTCCTTTGGAAAGCATCTCATACTAACTAAACCTGTCAGGTCTAATTGTGGGGCATAGATGTTCTCCATTATGAAAGGAACTGTTTGGTGCTGGGAGCTAAATGTATTAAACACACTTCAGATTTCATATTTCCATGGCAGGGCAGTGAGGCTGTCTGGCTATGTCATTCACAGGACAGTGGCTCTCTTGTTCTTGAGCCCAGCCACGCAGACACTTCCCCACTAAATTGAAACTAATGGTCAGTTTACTCTCCGCTCAAGAAAATTTAAATCACACGATTATCTGTGCTCATAAAAAACTTAAACCTAGAAGCATTAGAGGATTGAGGGAATCCAGTGGAGCAGAGACGCCAGCGAGACGCAGCTGTACGAACCAAGTGCAGTCCACTTGAGCGAATTTATAGAGTGCTTTAAACAAACAGGGTTGTTACAGAGTGCTATACCGAGAGGGCCCAATGATAGATAAAAGCAGGAATAATGCGAGCGTGAGACGGAGCACTAATGCCAAAAAATGGGGCCAGAGTTTGTGTACATTTTGTGTTGATGTGGCAGTGCTGCACCATTTGAGCATACAAGAAACAATTTGAGGTCAATTAACAAATGGGAGTTTGCTCACACATTATCTGTATGTACACCTGCAGGATACCATCCAGTTCAACATGGTGTGCGCCTGTAAGGGCGGGTACACAGTGGTGCCAGAAAGCAAACAAAATAACATTAAACAGGTCCAACAGGTCTTTTTTCTTTTTCTTTTTTTGTTGCTATTTCTAAATACCGGAGTTGCTTTGGTATTTTCTTTCATGCAGATTCTCCCCGTACCTGCACAAGTTTCCTCCCAGACTCGCCCTAAGGCAGCTGGGATAGGCTCGAGTCAGTGGCACTTTAGGTGCTTAAGAAGATGGGTGGATGGATGGATAATAAACCAGATAGCTCTAAATATGTTAATACCTCAGGCAGAGGTATAAAAACAGAGCTGTAGCAAATTCGAAAGGCTTTGTCATTGCATTTTTAAAAAACATTGCTCCATAATTGCTACAACACTCTGAGACTGAAATTATTACAACTTCTGTTGTGCTAGCGTTCTGCAAACTACAGTAGTGTCTTTCTTTTATAAATTTTTTTTATAAGTTGATATGTCACATTACTGGAAAATTGTTACTTTTAATTTGTAGCACCTCTTGGTCTCCATCAGCTCACGAACTGGTGTCAGTTTAGTCTAAAGAATTCAAAACTTTAAAAAGAAGTGTGGTAGTAGAGCGGGTTGTTCCAGGATTGTGTTTCAGTCCCAACGCATCATATCCGTATCAGCTGTGATAACTTGAGAACGTTGACCTAGGATGTTCAAATTCATACCATAGAAGCATCTCCTAAAAGTCTCAAACGAGTATGAATCTCGGTGACCTTGAAGGTGTCACTTAGGATTTTCAAACTTTTGACTGGTATTGTGTATGGAGATAAAATCGAATCAACATTTGTATATCTACACAAAATCTCTTAGTTCTTACTATAAAAATGCCAGTCACACAACGTGACCGTATTCTCAGTGGTTTATATTTATTATGATTTTAGCATTTCTCATTCCTGGTTCTTACTGTAGCCATTTGCAGGTGACCAAGGCTTTCATGCACGCCATTAAGATCTGCCGAGACCTGGTAATTATCTGTCCTTGAATTTGTGCTTCCAGGGGATTTGTGTGGCCTAGGTTCTTCCATAGTGTGGTGGTTTACATGTTTGATTATCAAGCAAAAGATCCCTGGTTGAAGCCTGGGAGGAGACATTTGATCCTTTGGGGGTTGTGCCAGGAAGGGCATCTATGTGGTAACTCCTTACGAATACAGGAGTGACAAAAAGTCATCTTTTTTCTTTTTTTTTTTTTTTTTTGGGCGGCTGCCCCACATTTCCTCGTGCTACTGGGGTCCACAGTGAGCTGACCATGGTGGGCCATGTGGCATGCATGCTTGGCAGCGGAGCAAGGCAATGAATTTCAGTATTGGTATTTTGAGTTGCCCCTTGGTGATGTTAAGTCCTTAGACATCTGAACTGAAAGATATTGTAGGCTCCAACTTTTGATAAGAACAAGATTGTATTGCTCTAGATAATTAATTTTTTTTAATTGGCTGTTGTGAGTCAGACAGTATTCTTTTTACTGTATATTCACAAACCTTGATAGTTGTTATCTTTCCATATTTTTTTTAATTGACATTAACTTTAGTAAAAGCAGTGAAAGTGCTGCAAATTCATCCACTTAATATCATGTATGGTAGAAATGAGTAAGACTCCCAGAATCCTGAAGGTTTGAAATAAGTTCTTCCTAGAAAAATGGTTCTAGTTTCTGTTCCCAATTGCTCGAGTAACCTTGTCATGGAATATAGTATCTCAGTTTGAATATCTTTCAGCAGTTCCTTCTTTGTTAAACAGGTTTCCTTGACAAGAAAAAACAAAACAAAAAGGATAACACTTGCTCCTCGATTGTAGGGTTTTTTTTTCTATTGCACACTCATGCTGGGTGCACTTTTATAATCATAAAGCATGGAAGTACTTATCACTATTGGATAACCCATTTCTTTCCCAAGCATTAGAAGAATTGTGCCATTTCTCAGCTAAAGGAGATAGCTGGAAGCTGCTCTG
Source organism: Pterophyllum scalare (assembly GCA_024447675.2). Lineage (NCBI taxonomy): Eukaryota > Metazoa > Chordata > Actinopteri > Cichliformes > Cichlidae > Pterophyllum > Pterophyllum scalare. The sequence continues at coordinate 4,125 of JAMQGT020002263.1, read as the reverse complement.
TTCAACTTCCTGGCAGAGTGTTTTAGGAAAATGTATTCCTTCAGAGATGGGCAGGAATATCAATTGTTTGCTCATTGCTCAAGATATTCAGTGGCAGGGTATCCAAGATTCATGTACGAAGGTAGAAGAGCTTAATGGGACTTTGGCTGATAACATGCACTAAGTAAGCTGACTAATTTGGTGTCAGATTTCCTCTCCATGTCTGGAACTTTGGAAGAGAGGCAGTCTGCTCAGTATGTCTGTTTCTGCTTCATAGTTTAAGATCCAAGGTCTGCTAGAGCCCATTATATGCTGAGCTGAGCACCAAGCCCTTTCTTTTCTTTAGACCATCAAGATAATAAATCTGGGACTGCTTCCTAATGACAGTTATTCAGTGCTTGGAATGGGAACCTGCTGGAAACATCTGGCGGTGGCTTCATGCAGGTGCTTTACCCTAATTACCGCTCCAAAATAGCTGCAAAATATTGTAGTTGAAACAAAGATGTATAGTATTATAGAGCAAGTGAGAGAAACTTTGCCCCTGCCTTGGGGTATATTTTCTCTTGGTACTCTACTGGACGGGTTTAAGACAGTGAACTAAATGCAGTGTCCTGTCTCCTGTCCTGACTGCTTTTCTTTTATCTCAGACATTTTCCATTAACGCTGAATTTGCAGAATCGCCTGAAAATGCTCATGTAGTAAGTTTAGCTGCCACTTGTTTTTTTCTTAGAGGGACAGGACACCATTCTCCCAATATTTCTTTGGTGTATTGATGAAAACGCTGTCTCGCAGGTGGGCCAGAATTCCCATAGATGTTGGGAGATGAACTGGGGCAGACACATTTGGTGGTGTGAAGGCCAGAGCTTATGATTCACATCACTGTCGCAATTGTCCGATTCAGTGGATTGGGATATTGTCATCCTAGTAGAGATACTCCCATCGTGATACAAATGTAACAATTTAGCTTTGGATGACTTTGCAGTGGCCCTTCTCTTCATGGGGATGAAGTGAATCCAAACCATCCAAGAGTCCTTCACTGCAGGGGTCGAGGATTCAGGGTTTTTTTTTTTATCCTTCTGCCTGATATAAATGTGGGAGGCTTTATGCCCGTCCATCTGGGCATCTGTCCATGAGGTTTTATATTTTTGTTCTATAGACTTCAAAACCATAAAGAGCTGAGCTGTGAATTGGCATGTGTGTCACAAGAGGCATGAGCAAGAGGCATGTGTTTGTCACGCTTCCTGAGCCTCAGCATGGCACCATAGAGCCACAAGTAGAAAACTTTTTTGTTGAAATTGTTTGCATGTTTTAAACTGCTGGAAAAAAGTTTGCTGAGAATCAGCACTCCTGTTACTCTTCTGAACCATTTCAAATGTCACTCAGTTTCACCTAAGCGGAAAAAAAAAAGACAGCAGGAAATTCTAAGTCCAGTGTTCCTCTTCTGTAGATTCCTATCCGTATGTGTCGTCACTGGTTTGCGCCTTCTTCATGTGTCTGACTCCTCTGTGGATCGTCATCTCCTCCAAGCACCCCGCCAGCCGCACCCTCCTCTACTCCGGATGGGAGCCAGTCATCACTGCCATGGTCATCAGCAGGTGTGTGTGTGTGTGTGTGTGTGTGTGTGTGTGTGTGTGTGTGTGTGTGTGTGTGTTTGTTTAGTCTTCAAAGGGGTAGTCTTCAAAGGGGAAAGAACAGCTATCCTGAGTCTGCACCTCCCAGCGTCTGGTTTGCATGATGACTCATCCCCTAAACAAATTGCGGCATCCGAGCACATACACCCTCGGGGCTCCTTGAGCCTGGCGGCCTTACAGATACAGCCAGTAGGAAGCAAATAATTTTCCCGCTCACTCTCTCTTCTCAACAATCAGTGCTGCTGATATAACGGACCCACACAGGCTTTAATAGAGGAGGGAGAGGATACAAAGATTGGCTCTGCACACCAGCAGCTGAAAACAATTGAAAAATCCTTCATTTTCTCTGTACAGTACAGCTGATGAAGCATTTTAGGAGCTTTTATAGAGAAACACACCAATTCACTGTGGACATCATTTAGATGAAGATGGGGCTCTGTCCTTCTGTTTCCATGTTCTCTTTTGTCTCTTTATGTCAGTTGGTCACACACAGTAACCTCAGTTAATGAGCTAATTATGTTGTGTTCTGCAGCATTGGAGGGCTCATCCTGGACAAAACAGTGTCTAACCCAAATCTGGCCGGCATTGTAGTGTACACCCCGGTTGTCAACGGTGAGTATTGACACTGCTTCCTTCTTCTATTTTGTGTGGCTTAGAGGTGTTGCTGATTTACAATTGCCTGCCCCAGGGGCATGAACAAGTCAGGAGAATCAGGCTAAAGATTAGACCAAAGGTTTTATTATAACAGCTTCCTAAATCCTGGGATGATTTAAAATAATACATACATGATGAAAAACCCACTTTTCCTGGAATCTTCCACCCTGTAATTCTGTTTGTCATGCTACAACATCCCACCCACTGCTACCCAAATTGTGTTGTGTGTTGTGGAGTTGTTTGTTGGTGCAGTGTAGGATGAGCATAGCAGATCAGATGTCTAGATAGATCTCCTAGGTAACCTTCATTCATTTTTCTTATCCCTACTTCTGGATATGCATTTCCTGTCACCAAAAATCTATACGGAACATTGAACACAGGGATGTTATTATAGTCTGATTTCTGTGTCATGAGTAAGAGAATCTGAGCTGGATAAAGATATTTAAGGGTGCTATAAGGCTGTACATAGTGTATATAGTAATTCCTGCACTGTAAACATGAGGTCATTTAGCCTAACAGGTCAGGAGTAATGAAAGAGGCCATCAGAGGCCCATACTACGAAGCAGATTTTCGGGCTTGGTGAAGTAATTTCAGGTTTAGGCCTGGGTTTTCAGTTTCATGAAGGTGGTTAATTTCTTACTGGGGTACTTCAATATGGTGAGTTATGAACAGAATCTGTGACAAAGGCCAGCCCTGGCAGAGTCCAACACCCACCGGAAATGAGTCCGACTTATTACCGGCAATGCAGACCAAGCTCTCGCTGCAGTTGCACAGGGACTGTATAGCCCGACCCCCCATACTCCTGCAGCGCCCCCCACAGGATGCCCCTGAGGGAAGCGGTAGAATGCCTTCTCCAGGTCCACAAAGCGCATGTAGACCGGATAGGCAAACTCCCTTGCTCACTGGAATATCCTTGAGAGTATAAAGAGCTGGTCCGGCATTCCTTGATCAGGATGAAAACCACATTGTTCCTCTTGAATCCAAGGGTCAACTAGTGGACAGACCCTGCCTTCCAGCAGTCCAGAGGCACTGCCCCAGATCTCCTCGCGATGTTGCAGAGGCGTGTCAACCAAGATAGCCCTACAACATTCAGAGCCTTCAGGAACTCAGGGCGAATCTCATTCATCCCAATCTCCCTCTGCTTCCTCTACAGAATGCGTGTGAGTGGGATTAAGGAGGCCTCTGAAGTATTCCTTCCACAGCCTGACTATATTCCCAGTTGAAGTAAGCAGTGCCTCATTTGCCCTATACACCATGTGGGTAGAGCACCGCTTTCCCCTCCCGAGTCGAATGACGGTTTGCCAGAATCACTTCGCGCCCGTCCAAAAGTCTTTTTCCATGGCCTCACCAAATGCAAAGATAAATGAAATAATTAAACAAATAGTTAAATAGACAATCTTAGTGAAATATGCCAATATTGATGTGGTCACACTCAAAGCCTCAAGCTAACATACTAACACAAGCAATTTAGCCTACCTAACTGCAGTTTGATTAAAACAAATTTTTCAGAGATTTTCAGAGATACATTGTTATTCTTGCCTCCAAAAAAAGAATGGGTTAATCCTGCAGGACTATTGATAAAGCACTTGAACATAAACAGGCCAGAGACCTGTTTATGTTCATGACCAAAGAGAAGGACATTAACCAACTATCGACAGGTTGACCTGGATAGTCCAGGTTTCTTGGTTCAACAGAGACGGTATATTGTGTTAGAAAACACTACCATTGCTTGTAACTTCAGTCTGATAATCAGTGCGTCATGACCTTGGACACAACCATGAAAGACATTTGTTTCCTGCTCTGCACACTTGGTCTTTGTACTTAGAAGATTACCATTGCATACCAAAGGAGCACACAGAGG
>JAMQGT020002262.1:0-88145 GCA_024447675.2 Pterophyllum scalare | reverse complement strand
GTACTTACCGAGTCTCTTTTCCGCCGGCCATAGAGGAGCAAAAGGCAGGGTAAGAATTCCCCGCTGACGAATTCGCCAAAGTTATCGATATCCATCCTCCTTTTATTGCCTCTGTGTGTCCGTGTGCAAGTCTAAACCCCACATATACATCAGTACAATTAAAAGTCAGGGAATATTGGCTCCATGTTGACGATGGATTACTAAATAAATGCTGTCACTGGTTGGTCTCCCTGTTAGGTCCTTCGCTATCCGCATGTCTGTTAGCGATAGTGATGCAGCTTTATTCTAGGTGCTAGCCTTTAATATTTGGCTTCCTTTACACTTAACCAGCAGTTTTTGTTTAGCGTGGAGTTTCTTCAATCAGTATACCGAGGGAATGGTGCTGAAATGCTGCCGCTTCGGTTTGGTGGCTAGCTCATGCTAACGTCTCAAGATAGCTTAATAGTCTGTGTTAAAACGTAGCACAACCTAACCAGCTACCCAATATCACAAACAGCACACATAGCGGACATCTTAAGTTTGTATCCAAAGTCGCTTAAGGTGGCATGTGGAGAAACTACCACATGCACTTTAAACCTACATGCTTAGATTTTCCTGAAAGCTATCGATCCTGGCAGGATTCACAATTTCAGGGCGCTGTTTTCAAGCAAGTGCAGCGTTTGTCGCCTGAGAATGTCACCATCTCACCGCTTGTTCACAGCATCATGAAGCTGAATCCATTTGTAACATCCTCCCGTCGCAAGAACCGCAAGAGGCACTTCAATGCCCCCTCACACATCAGGAGGAAGATCATGTCTTCCCCACTCTCCAAGGAGCTCCGCCAGAAGTACAACGTGAGGTCCATGCCCATCCGTAAAGATGACGAAGTCCAGGTATTGTAGCTTGTATTGTTGCAGGTTTTTCATAGCGGATATGCAACACCGGATTCGCTTGACCTGCTTGCACTGTTATATACAGGTTGTCCGTGGACACTACAAAGGCCAGCAGATTGGCAAAGTAGTCCAGGTCTACAGGAAGAAATATGTCATCTACATCGAGCGTGTGCAGAGAGAGAAGGCCAACGGAACCACAGTCCATGTCGGCATCCACCCCAGCAAGGTGAGACATAATTGAGTAAATTCTTAGTTTGTGTATGTAGGAAATGTGACTTGTTCCATATTATTCCCTATTATTTATAAAGTGGCACATGGGTGGTGAGAGGCGTCATACCTGTTTGACATGGCATCTGTCTGTTAAGACACACATCTGAGAGATGTAGTAGTTTGCCTTTTTGTCTCACACGCTCTTAAGCTGGTAAAACACAAACTCCATGTGGAGAACAGGTAGAACATAGGTATTGCTTGGGTATGTATGGCAACTTGGCATATTTTATCGATTATACTAGAGGACAGTTATCTTGGTCTAATTTTGAAAGTTATTACTAACTAGCTATCTTCAGCTCATCCTGTTTTGTGGTTTTCCTAATGGTAGGAAACTCAGAGTTTATTAAACATGAGTCGAGTGGAGCTCTGATATCATGAATTCAGGGTTAACAAACTCAAAGTTGTTAGTTAAACCTCCTTCGTGCAATGGGACCCCGGTCACTGTTGTAGTAAACTTTGATATAATTCAACTGCTTCAGTCTCTCATCCTATGGTCGAACAGACTACCTTGTCCATGTGTGAGATGGTAGTGGCCGATGGTGATCTGGGTTCTGATCTGGAGTTATAAGCTGCTGTTATGGTTGATGTCATCGGTCTGATTCTCTGTAGTCAACTCCTAATCTATAGATTTTCATAACTCAATCACTGTTTTAGTGGTGGGATAGAAACAGGAGAAGCCAAAAAAGGAAACAAAGCAATTGTGGAGAAATTTTCAAGGTTTTCTGCAGAATGTCTTGTTTTTTCCTAACTGCTGCAGCAGTATTCCTCTGTGCTATTAGGGAATCCCTATGCTCCTACAATTAATATATCATTGAAATGCATGCAGAGACCAACCTGGTCACACACTTGTCTCCATTGAGGCTCAAATGTGTGCGCCAGGTTAAAAGATGAAAGCTTTACAATAAGTCCGAATGACACCAAAGGGCACCATGCACCAGCTGTTGTCATTTTTGCTGTTTATCAGTAATCAGACGACAACAGTTTGCATAAACTGTATCAGTTGGCTCAAGTGCTGCTACAGTGCAGCCAGAGTTCATCCACCTGCAGTTTCTTTGGGACAGTCAAAGTTTACTATTAGATACAAGATGATGCCACATCTAAGCCATTCTTCAGGATTCTGTTATGTGTTGAAGTTGCCTGTTGTGCCAGGATTTGCTTCTAAATGTAACTGAAGTCATAATCTTGCGTACACACCTTAAGCTCTGATTATAAGTGGACTGAGAAAAATTCCACTGAGTTTGACCCAGTTTGAATGTGCAGTCTTTGATCACACACTGATGCATATCATTTTGCACACTAAAGATCAAATATCAAAGTAAAATTGATCAAATCACATTTTGTGGCATGGAGTTGTTGTAGTTTAATATTTCATTGTAATTGTATTATTGGGGGGTTTAAGTATTTGCTGATCCAATTCAGTTATAAATGGCAGCGTAATGTATTAAACTAATCCAAAACTTTCTTCAAAATGTAGCTTTGAAACCAGAAAATGGTTGTTACTTGCTTTTCAGCATATCTCTGCCTTTAAACTGCACAGTTAAGGGGGGGGTCATAAATTGAAGGCTGGAACTGGAGGATTTTTTTATTTTTTTTAACTTTCATGGAAAGTGGGAAAGGCAAAAATGTAACAAAGACAGAATTCTGTAATGGTAATAGGGAGAGGATTTCATTTTTAGAAGAAGAAAGTCGAGGTATTAAGTTTTAGTTTAGAAGGACATAATAAATCACTGTCCACAACACCTGGAGTACTTAAATTGCCATTAATTCACGTTCATTCATACATTTATTTCCTTGAAGTGGTGGGCTTTCTTTTGCATTTGAAAGAAAAATCACTGATTAAAATAGCAGTGAGCTATTTTTCAAATATTAAGCAGTGTGTTTTGTGTAATGTGTGACATGAATTTAAAGAGATTTTTGGCTAGTGTTGTTTACCAACCCATTTTTGTGTGTCTGCAGGTGGTCATCACCAGGCTAAAGCTGGACAAAGATCGCAAGAAGATCCTGGAGCGCAAGGCCAAGTCTCGCGCTGATGGAAAGGAGAAGGGCAAATACAAGGAGGAGACCATTGAGAAGATGCAGGAGTGAAAATGATCTTTTGCTATCAATAAACTCTGTAAATGGACCTCACTTTGTCATGTTTTCATTGTATTGGGATTGTTTTTAAAGACTTAATTGGAATTAACACTTAATGCATTGTGTACCATCATAAAGTCTTGTCCAAATCTCTAAATAGCACAAACATACATCACAGTGGTAATTCTAATAGTATTACAAGGAAAATGTGTGCTACTGGCCAATTCATACATTTTTCATGAAGAATAAAGTAGCTTAAAATTGGTGCCTTTAAATCACAATGAATTTGTCTTTGCCAAAATGACATGCAACATTTTTTTCTTTAACGTTAATGAGAAATTCTCAACATATGAGTTCTCAACATATTTTTATTTTAATTTTTCAAAATTTGCAAACAAAAATTATGGCCAAAATTGGATCTTTTTGTGGTCCAAAGATATTACAAAAGTTTACACAGTAAAATGTTACTGAATTACACAAGTGTGAGTGTAGTTTTAACTATTGGCAAGCTACTGAAAATAACTGTTGGTCACTGCACCCAACTCATATGTTTATTGATTAACTGAAATGATTAAATAAAAGATCTGTGATGCTGTGCAACAATTAAAATGGCAGAATTACATAACCTGTCATTTGCTTGAACTGATCCTGCAAGTAAAATTACTGAGTTGCAGCATAAAGAATAAAAACAGAACAATCTGAAATAAAAACATTAAGAATACCACAGGTCCGTACTGAAGGTCTCATGTGACGCAGTGCAAAATTTTATATACAACAGTGGTAAAGATTATTAAATGAATAACATGTACACTATAAATCTGATTTTATAAAGAAGGGTAGGAATGAGTGCCTGTGGTGGTCTTTATGGGTTGAATGAGCTCTGTGGAGTGGAGTGGGTGTGATGGTTTGTCCATGATGGACATCAGTTTATTCAATGACCTTCCATCTGTCACTGACTCAAATGCCTCCAGTTTCAGAACAGTTCATCTCAACAGCCTTATCCGATTAGTTTGTTGATCCTGCTGACATCTGTGGCACTGATACATACAAACATGAGAAGGAGTTAAAGAGAAGAAAGAAGAAAAAGGGATTTTGCAAGAACTTTAACATTCAATTTTAACAAAAATTCTATTCTGGAATTCTAAAAACTATTAGAAAATGTATTTAATATGGTAACTATCAGAAATATGGCAAATTTTATGCATATGGAATTTAACCAGTTGGGTTTAAAAAAAACATAGTTTTCTCTGAACGCTGCGGAACAAGCAGCCGCTCCACTTCCTCTTTCTCTGGCTCAGTCATGTGATACCTGTTGCCTTACCCGGGTCGTCGTCGTCCGCTGGGCTGCGTAAAGTTAGTTGAAAGTTTGTGCCTGTGAGATCTTCTTGTTTTTTTGTTTGTTTTTTCATCAAAACTGTCACTATGGCGGAAATTTCGTTTGCGATCGCAATTTCCGTGATGACCCTGTTTTGGGGTATTGTCGGAGGGGTTGTGCCTTGGTTTATCCCTAAAGGGCCAAACAGAGGGTGAGTTGGTTAGCTTCGCTGTAGCCTTCAGCTGGCTAAAACTAGCCAAAGTTACCGTGAGGTTTTCATGTTACAGTGTATTATGTCCTTGTTTGTTTATTTATTTATTTACTTTTTATACAAGCAAGTCAAGTGTGAAAGAGTTCAATTTAATGTTCGCTTTTTCTAAAAGTGTTGTATACCCTGTGAGCTACTCTTCAGTTTAAACGGTAGGGTTAACTGAAGCTAACTGAACCTCATTTTTGCACCGCTTTACTATGTCTTCGTGCTGAAATTGCTCATATCCCTGGGAATAAATACTGCTTTTGTATTTGGGTACATGATACAACCATTAATGTACTCCATGTATGGAAAATATGAGAAAGTCAAGACAGCTTCCTTCATTTGTCTGTTGTTAGTCGCATCACGAGATCAAGCGTGTGGATGAGTGTGTTTTAAATCCAAGGCTGCAGATATTACATATTAGATGTGCTGTTTATATATTAAAAAATATGTTATTTTTCCACAGTGTGATAGTGACGATGCTTGTATTAACTGCAGTCTGCTGCTATCTTTTGTAAGTATTCACCATCAATTCCACACTTTGCACACACACACACACACACATATCCTGTGGCACCCTATTTAACTAAACATGATGAAGGAAAGTCACAGTATATCAGCTCTGCAATATAAAAGGCTGAAGCGAGCAGTCGTTTGAAAATTGATGGGAGAGCTTTCCCACAGTTGGGCTTCTTTTTTTGACAGGTGATGCAATTGGATGATGTCTAATTGGTTTTTTCCTTTGCTCCAAATTAATTGATGCACGCTGCTAAAAAAAAAAATAAAGCAGGCCATACATATTGTATTTTAGTGATAAATTATTTACATTCACAGTTTTTAGTGCATTTGGTTTTATGTTACATGCCAGCGAGCAAAAGGGGGCAGTATAGTCTTAGTAGTGTGAGATCTTGATGTCCTTTCTGTTTATTCAGCTGGTTGATAGCGATCCTGGCCCAGCTAAACCCACTGTTTGGGCCTAGCCTGTCCACTGACGCCATTTGGTACCTGCGCTATCACTGGCCTTAATTTGCTCTCCCAGGACTCCCAGCCCTTAAGGTAAACTCAATACTCTCCTTATGTTGCTTTTTATTGGTTGGCTTGCTTTCCTCTAATATTGTGTTTATTGATGTTTCTTTCAGCAGCTGAGGACCTGAGAGTGCTGCACACTGGTGGATGTTTGCCATTGCAGAGATCAGTTGTCCCGAATTGCCTTAAAACTCGGATCCCTGTGTGATTGAGTGGCACTGGTGCCTTGTATACAGTGACTCCCAAAGGACTATGAGATCTGTGTGGATGTGCTGTACCATAAATTAAAACATTTTGTTGCAATTTTGTTTGTCTTATGCACATTGCACTCAATGATATTGATAACGTGTGTGTGTGAGAGTGAGTGAGTGAGTGGTATGTATTTGTTTTTCTTTGTGTTTGTGATGGATGGTTCATCAGATAATTAATAAATTAATAACTCATTCCTCCACAATTATTGTTTTTTTTCCACTAATTTATAAATTTATAGCTTTTCCTAAAAGTGTAAATTTATAACTTTCTTAGTAAGCAATTCCACTATAAAACTATTATTACCTACTTAATAATCCAATATGTCGCTAATGTTAAAAATCCTTTGCACATTAAATGAATTTGAATATTTTCAGAGACAACAGATGAAAAACAGCCTTTTGGCTATTTCTGGCGCATTTACAGATTGTTTATTAATGTGCATTGTCCCTACCAAATAAATAAAAATTCATAGAGCATAGTTACTTCAAAATATATCCAGTAAATATATCCAGTGACTGCATAAAATTGTATTTTTATACATATATTTTATTGATTAAAAAAAAAAAACATTTTCATACAGCCATTATTGATAACATTTTTACGTCATGAAACACGCCCGTCATCCGGTGACGATAGTCGGAGCTCAAACCGGCCTCTCGCTTTCCGTAGCTCCACCTGACTACGTTGGCAACATGGCGTCGTCAGATGTCCACGTCCGAATATGTGAACAAGAAATACTCAAATATGACTTGGAAATTAAAGCTCTCATCCAGGTGCGAATATTTATTTGGTAAGACTGCTTAGTGCCGCGGTAGGAGACGTCATTTTTCGAGCTTGTCATATAAAGGACTTATATTTATTTGCCTGATGGTTTGCGGTGAGCAATCGCCGTGAGTAGAGCAAAGGACAGTTTCAAATATAGCATGAAAGGGACTCTAAACAAATATAATGGGGCTTTAAAGAAAAGTAGCCGCAGCCCAGTTTGGTCACTTAACAAGATGTTGTAATAATACTGTAAATAACTAGCCGGTGTCGTGCCAAAACGCGATTTCCGGTGTTGTGCTGAAAATGTCTGACTGTATTTAAATTGTTGTAAATTATTTATTTTTTAGCCCATAATCTGCGAAACATGTGTCAAACATACTTCTCGTTAATGATATCAAGTCATTTTGAGCCAGAAAGAGTCATAAAGATACTTGCAAAACAGGTGATCTCTTTATTCTATATATAACCCCTTTGTAAATCATGTTGACTGCAACCTATTTACCAACATAAACAAGAATATTAGACATTAAAAAAAATTACTTTCTGGGAGGACACCTTGGTTCCCACAGCAGCTGTTCTACCACTGTGTTTAAAATAATTTTAAACACAGTGGTACAAATGGCCTTAACCTCTGTACCTAAAATAAAAGTGAGCCTTCATTAATGTCTTTGGAAACAACTGCGTTTACCTACTATTTTCATGTCTAAGTGCTCCTGTGATAAAGGTGCATTAAGTCAGTTTATTTTTAACTGATATATGCTGCTTGTTTCTGAAATGTTTTTGCAAATAGTCAGTGGGTAGAAAACAAATCAATGAAAGTATTCTTTTCCAAACATGTACCGGATCAAGTGTCTCACTTGTTCCATATGAGGAGATGAGGAGGAGGTCTAAAGCAAAGGCAATTCCAATTGCAGTTCAGCTTAAAGCTGCACTGATATTCAGTACAGTGATCGTGCCAACACATGATCAATTCCAGCAACTTAATATTGATACATCACGACTTTCGTCCTTGTTTCCACTTTTTACCAGGATATCACTGAGTGCACAGGCCCTCAGAGCAAGCTGACAGAATTAAATGGAGAAGTGAAAAAGAATTTCCACAGCTTAAGATTACGGATTCAGGTGAGAGATTTTCCATACGTCACGTAATCCCAATTAATAGACTGCGCGTCAGTTGCTTGAACCTTTTGTCGTTGTTGTTGTTATAAGAGTAAGCACTTGTGGTTATTTTGCTTCTGCGTCAGGACTTGGAGCAGATGGCAATGGAACAGGACAAAGAGTCAGACAAACAAACCTTGATGACTCAGGTCGAGAGACACAGAAAACAGATGCTCAGGTGATGTCTTTTAGAAGTATGAATGGTGATGTGTGTGTCCTCATTTCTAAACATCTAGCAGGATGCATGGGATATTTAGCTCACTTTAGTTCATGAAAACCTACTTAATGAAAAAGTTAATTAATTTGACTTTTTTGTATGTTTTGCAGTAACCAGACAGCCTGGAGGAAAGCCAACCTGTCCAGCAAACTTACAATTGACAACATGGAAAAGCAGGCCCTCCTTAATGGAGCCGATGAGTCTGTGAGGCAGAGGTGAGCTGAAGATTGTTCTGATTTTTAAAGAACAGCAAGTGTCGGCTTTCTGTTTAAATGGCCTCAGAAGAATGCACTGTTTTCAAAGGGTTTTATTGCTTTTCTATGATGCATTCAGTTTTCATGCATTGTTTTAAAATCAGGAAGATGACCAAAGAGGGTCTGGCCCAGACCACCAGCGACATCACAGAAAATCTTATGAGTATCAGCCGGATGATGGCCCAGCGAGTTCAGCAGAGCGAGGAGACCATAACATCACTAGGTTAGTGAATGAAGACCTGGTGTACATAAGAAAAAATCCAGGTTCTCCTTTTCAGACCACATGCTAAAAACTTTGTTGTACTTGTTTGGTTTAAATGGCATTAAAGGGTTCTTGTTTACTGACAGTAATTTAGCTTCTTTAAACTGATTCACAGGTTACACTGTGTTAATTCACACTCTCTGAAATGAATATCTGTTTATATTAATGATATACGTGAAGCCCCAAACTACCCTTTTATTTCTCTTGTCTGTTTAAAGCAACCTCCTCCAGAACAATCCAGGAGACAAATGAGGAGTTTAAGACCATGACGGGGACCATTCAGCTCGGGAGAAAACTCATCACCAAATACAACCGCAGGGAGCTCACTGACAAGCTGCTCATCTTCCTGGCATTAGCGCTTTTCCTCGCAACAGTCCTCTACATCCTAAAGAAGAGACTGTTCCCCTTCCTGTAGACCAAAGAGCTTCTCCCGTGACCGCGTACGGTACTTTCCATCGTCAGTGGAAATGATTTAAACAACTCTGAATGCTGCGTGCCATGTTAGACACATTACACGCGAGCGTCTGCACAGTGGAATACGGGCTGCTTGCTTGACTGAGCTGAGATGCCACTGAGGGTGAAATATTGTCCACAGAGAGGGAGATCAGTCTACAGGGCTACAGCTCAGAGGCAGACTAAAGGGGAAAAAAAATAATTGTTCTACTTTGAAGATGCAAGATGTGTCTTTACTTGAGGGCAGATAGCATGCTGATTAATATAAAATGTCACATTTAACTTTTTTTATTGATTTATATAAAAAAAAAAGTCAAAATTATTATCAAAGAAACACGGGTCACTTTTTAGCTTCCCCAGTTTTTATTAGCAAGTCTGTCACTGAACTACTATTGTAGTTTGCAGTGAACTTATTTGCTGTTATTCAAGGCTATAACTGCTATGAAATGACACCATATTAAAAACATATATATTTGGGATCAAAACTAGGCCGGAACATGTTTTAACATTACCGATTTAAACCAAGCCATTTACCGCAATCCGGTTTTCCATAATTACTTTGTAAATAATGTTTCAGCTTTATGAGAATTTACTGTATGACTTACTTACTGTAACATATAATTTATTACTGCATAATAATGACCTCATTCTGTTTATTTAAATAGAATATTTAAGTGCTTTTTAACTTAATTATGATTCAGGCTCAGCTGCTCTCACTCTGCGGTTTACTTCTTGAACAGCACTCATAGGGTGTACACACACTTCTGATTGTCTCCGTGTTTATTCTGTTGCCGTGCAAATCGAAGTAAAAAGAAAAACCCTGTATTAAGCGTAAGATTTGACACACTCTGCTCCGTCTCTGGCCGCGTAAACTCGGCTACGGCCCGGCAGCTGAGCAGAAAAGCTCAGAAACGGAGTAGCAGTGTTCACACTGGCAGAGATAGGACAGCATGCACCCCTGCCTTTCTTCAGATAAGACCCGGAAAAGCAGATTATTCCGACCCGTTTCCCTCTCCCTTTCCAGTGTGAGTGGAGGGTGAGGGGGGATATTTTTAGGTTTGTGTGGCACTGTTATCTGACGTCGCCTTTTCAACACCACAGAGGAGAGGGTGGCCAGAGAAGCTACATGACCTTGCCACCCTTTCTGCAATTGCCTGGCATTGCCATTTTATTTATTATTTGTAAATGTCATCATTAATTATTAATAAACACAATGGCTTCTGCATCCTTGAGTGTGTCTGAAATGTGCATTTGTATTGTTTGCAATAAGATAGCAGACAATAGAGTATGTGTGGAGAGACCTGAGAGATGCCTGAGCATCTCTTACTTGTGTAAAGTGGTGGCAGTTGGACGGAGCCAATTCCCAGCCTGTTCATACAGTTGTACACTTTGACAAAGCCTCTGGCTCTCTGTCAGGCAAATTGGGTCATTCTTGCATTTAGCACCAAGATACTGACAATTGAGTGTTTGGGTTTGTATCCGGATAAGTGGGCAGAGGTCTCTGAAGGGTACACGACAACTTACTGATGGTATAAACACGGGGATCAGGTGGCTAATGGAGTCCTCAGCAACTTTACATTTGTTTGGTAAATTTTACAGAGTTTTGATATCACTAGTATTTGAGAAATATAGCAGTTCATTTTTTTGATACAAGTATGTGTTCAGTTGAACATGAATAGAACAACAGCAACTATATTACAATAAAAAGCAAAAAATTACAGAACGGTAATCTTCAGTGATCCAATGCACCGTCCAAAAATAGTTAAATATCTTTGATCTAATCACACTTTGGATTTGCGCCCATATTTCCAAGTTCAGGGAAAAGGTGACTTTTTGGAGTAAACAAATGATGTGGAAATTACTTAATATTAAATTAATTTAAATAGGAATTAAAAAATGATAATTAAGTTAAGCGTTTCCTTATTAAAACCTCATTTTAAACATTTTAAAAGGTCAAGGCCACGGCTAGGCCGTCTGTGTCCCAAAGCAACATTTAAACAAGTGTATAGTGAGTACACGAGGGCTGACTCACTACAGTGTAAAAAAAATGTAAACATTTAACAACCTTTTAACTATGTTAGAGCATATTGAAGGAAGCTTTCTAATCGGCACTTGAGCAGTTTAACCAGACACAAACCATGTGAGGGTTTGACAGATGTCAGATTTCTTATGTGGGTCTGTAGTTCGTTCCAGCAGTATATAACCCAGAGGTCTGCAGTCAATGTCCTGTTAAAATTGTAGTTTGTTATTGGATGGTTTGGTTTAATAATTCCTGTGTGTTTTTAATGATTTACAGATAGACTGCAAAGCTAAAACAGATGCATTGAGGTTGTAGTTGTTATAAATTTTAATAATAACAGTGGTAGTAACAATAATAATATAGAATATATACAATTATAGTTTATAAATATGTTGGAACTTTTGTTGTGATCCACTGAAAATACTTTTGGTGGGAAGAAATACTTAATAATCAACCTTTAAAAAGAAAGGAAAAATAGAGAGGGAATCTGGCAAATTCAGAATTTAATGTTTTTTTTTAAAACTCAAATTAAATGTGAGCTGAAAATAACTAAAAATGTAACATATTTAGACAAAAACTGGTGCTGAAGTCAAACGGAAAATGCGAGGAGTAATTCATCAAATATAAGTAAGTTACACAAATTATTTTAATTCGTTGGTAAAAACATGCAGTCATAGAAACCTATTACGGTAAATGAACTCTTTTTTTTTTGTCTCTTGTTTACCACGTCCTAATGCCATGTAAAGAAGACACCCCGTTACTGGAGGAGTATGTGTTCTGGACATTACTGAAATCCCCTACCCCAAAGTTCATGCAATTGCCGTTGTTGGAGGATCCTTGCATAGTCTGCATTGCGGCTGCGGGGTAATTGCATGCATAGTTTGTGTTGCAGCCGGAGCTGGTGTAGTTGCTGAAGGCCGTGTAGTTGTTATAACTAAAATGGTTAATGTGACCCATACTGTAGGAAGGATTGTAGGTGGCTGCGTCTGCCGCGAGACAGGGCTTCCCGTCCCTCACCAGCACCGGCACCGACACCCTCCTGGGCGGCGGCAGGGACACCATCTCCAGGCTCTGGTCCTGCCTCTGCCTCTTGCACTTATACCTCCTGTTCTGGAACCAGATCTTCACCTGCGTCGGGGTGAGTTTGAGCACCCCGGCGAGGTGGTCTCTCTCCGGGGCCGAAAGGTACCTCTGCTGTTTGAAGCGGCGCTCCAGCTCATACACCTGCGCCTGGGAGAAGAGGACCCGGGGCTTCCTGCGTCTCCTAGGTTTGGGCCGGTCTGGGTCCTCAGCCTTTATGCCGCCCATAGACTCTGACGGAACACTGAACTCCTCTGAAACCAAACACAGAGAGAAAGAGAAATACGGGAATTAGACTTATTAGCAGTTTAAGAAAATATCTGTAGTCTTTTTTTCTTCTTTATTTTCTGTTTTTAAGCGCTATCATAACAATCATGATAATTGCCACAGGTTGCTGTCCGCTATGGAGCAAAGACATCTGACATGATTTACGCGCAACATTCTGATTTGTAATTTCATTCAAAGATGTCAACAATATTTATGACTCTATTGTATTTACAAATGTATTTTAGAATAATAAGTACATCAGGACTATTAGCTCAGGGTTTTTTGTTAGAAAAAGCTTAATTTTAGGGCCTCTGCCCAGTAGCCGACGCTCTTCTTGTTTACTTTCCTGCAGTACTTATTGCTTTAGTGGAGGTACATTTGAAGAATCCATTATGTTTATTTAAATCAAAGCGCATGAGCATCCAGGCCTACGTTTCACAGGCCTCTAAACTAAATACAGTTTTTTTCTTCAGCTTCACCTTTTCTTCGTTTCCCCTCTAACGCATCTGCTTTACCATCCTTATCTAGTTCCATTTCTATGAGGGATTTGCCATAAAAGGTTGAACCAAAGTTGAGTGCATTGCCTCTGCCGGCTCTGGCGTCGTGGGTGTCTTCTCGAAACAGCGAGGCGGCGGTGGATGAGATGTCCCGGAGAGGTTCCTGCTTCATTCGGCCCAGCATGCAGGACGAGGAGGAGGAGGCGGAGGAAGATGTCGCCACGGTACAGCAATCCATGCGAGAAGAAACGTCCAAAGAAGATGCCAGAACGTCATGAGTCTGCTCCAAGTTTAATATATCCTTTACAGAGAAGGGAGTGGACGTGCTGGGGCTGGGAAACATTGCCAAGAATCAGAAAAAAAATCTCTTCATCTATCATATGGAGGAAAAAGGGAGGTCAACAAAACCCTTTCCTTCTTGGTAGCATGTGCTGGATTTAAGTATTAGTTTGGTATACTCGACTGTTCTTGAGTGAAGTGTGCATTTTGAATGTCAACTCTGACTCAAAACTTTTTTTTCTTGCTCTCTCTCTCTCTCTCTCTCCTTTCAGTGACGCAGGGGGGGGGGTATCCAGTGGGACCCTTAGCCCTGGTACTCCCATTTAATGACGTAAAATGATGTCTGGTAGGTTATATGTTAGGCCTGATGTTGGTCATAGACCTACCTCTTAATTTGTTGCAAGGTTGCCTACTTACCCAGCCTTTATAATGTGCACAAAGCAAATAAGACTGCGGTACCCACCCCACCCCCAAATCAATGTGCCGCTTTGTCCTGTAAGGAAAAAACACCTGATTATGTTTTAATTGGGGATACCATTGATTTATAAAGTTTCTAAATTAAGTACCCATGTTGTTGGATAGCGTTTAGTACTGATGTAGTCCATTACGCATAATACAAGCGCGTTTCGAGCGCCAGACAGGACAGATGTTTACATAGGTCTACAAGTACCAAGAGAAGAAAATTCATCTAACACAAACATCAGAATTTGCGACCTCTGACTTAAATGGTTTAGCTTATTGGGAGGAATTAAAATGGGTTCCTGTGTCCGCATGGCCTTCCGAGTGTGTATGTTTGGGGTGTCGGCCCGTCTGTCTTCCGGGGGAAACAGAGCAGACGAGAGTCAGAAAGGAGGGAAGCAGACAACAGGTTGGGTCCCTGAACACGGAACCTGAAACCAGGAGTGACACACTTTGCTGTCTGTCTCTAACAGATTTTGGAGACGCTGTCTGTCTTATCAGGACGTGATAACAGATGACAACAAGCTCCCACCCAAGCGGCAGGCCAGGTTATCCTAAAAAAAAGTGTCATGTGTGACGCTCCTGTCTTATGGCAGTCAAGAAGTCCCAATTCATTTAGCCTTTGAGCTGGGTTTAAATAATCTATGCAGTGCATTTATATCCTGTTATATACATGTGTACCAAGTGTAACACACGGGCAAAATGAGATGTCAATTAAGCATATAATCAGTGAATTCTTAATTTAACAATGATAAGGTGGGCCATATGACTTTAGTTGTCAGCAGTGAAATGGAGACAGCTGTGCGTAATGACGCGTAACCTACACGCGTTTCCCCTCGCACCGTTAGCACTAAACCTACTATTAATGCCTGTGGAGACGGTCGCAGGAGACAGAGAGCATTATCGTTTGTTTTATCTCCAGCGTTTAGCGCAGCCACGGGGTAAATGGGTCCCCCCGTTTCCGATCCAGCGATTGTGTTTATAGTTTTAAAGACTATTTGTGCGCCTCGCGAGCTGATGAATGGCCATAAAATCTTTCTCGGGCGCGGTGAGAGTCGAACATTGGCCCAGCTCTTGATGTAATAATTGGCGAAATAAAGTAAACGCATGTTGGGGAAGCAATAGACATGAATAAATGTTTTCGACATGACTGATTTCAACTGAATGAAAGTTTCCCCAGTTTTCTGGCATTAATCGCAAAAGGAGATTGAAAGAAACGAGCCATATGCTGATGAACTGCATGCAGAATGAAGTGAAACTCTCAGTCCTACTCTATACTAACTTATTCTGTCAACTGTAAATTGAACATGACAGGCCTGGCATGTGTTTCATATCCCTAATGCTTCGTCCTGCAGAAGCCCCTGCGGTCCCCTTTGACCTGTCTTTCTGCAGCACATCTCCAACTCAGATAAAGCTTCAGATAAGGTTGCTTAAAAACTTCCGCTGCAGGAACGTGTGGGTATTTTGAGGGTTGCGTGTTAGAGGGAGCCTCACTGTGTGTGTGTGTGTGTGTGTGTGTGTGTGTGTGTGTGTGTGTGTAGAGAGAGAGAGAGAGAGAGAGAGAGAGAGAGAGAGAGGTATAGCAGGTTTTTGGTGGGGTCTTACACCGTGGGTTGTTATTCTCTTGTCTGGAGGCTTTTTGGATAATTTAGTTCCACTAACTGGCTGACAATTAGGCCAACAGTGCCACTAAATAAACGGTCAACAATTACATCACACTTTCCCCCTTAGCTTTACTGTTCCAAATGTCAGAATATTGCAGTGGTGGATAGAGTAGGCCGACACAATGAAAAATTATCCTTCAACTGACCTCAGCATGCTTGCATATTATATGACTGCCTTGCTTATTTTATTTTGAATGCTGAATGCTATAATGTAATCTATAGTTATAAAGGAAATGACTTTTTCTGTCAGTGAGGAAAACAAAGAAAAATTTCAGGAACTCTTTGACTAAGATTAAATTCAACATTTATTTGAAATATAGCATATAGCTGGGATTCCAGTAATTAAATAAAAAAATATATTGGCTGCACTTGCACAGTTTTTAATATTTAATTAAAAACTCTGCAAGTGCAGCCAATATATGCAAGTATAATAGTACTTCTATGAAGACTTATTTGGCCCTGTTAAGCCTGAACCATGAAATAATAGCCAGAGAATTCACATGTTTTTGAAACTGGAGCATTTATTGAACCTTCAGACAAATTTTTAAAAAAAATTAAATATCAATTTGCATATTTGATTTTTAATGTGCATTGTTTTTTCTACATCTGGCGTTTTTGTGGAATTTTCTGCTCACGCACTGCATGCAACATCAGGTTTTACAGTGGGAAAAAAAATCACACTGATGTAAAAAGAAAACAACAACTCACATATCAAATATGATACACTTGATGTCACAGGGTTAAAAAAAATTACTTGTATGCACAATCAAACATAAACAAAAATGTTGTGCTGTGCAAACGCTTTTGTCAGTTGAGAAGTTTATGTTACCATCTCATCAGTCCCAAACTCAGCCTGCAGCAGAACAGCAACACCAAACACACAGAAGAACAGTTCCTGTGGCAGGCCTGATCTCAACATCATAGAGTCAGTCTGGCATTATGTGTAGAGACTCCTAAAAAAACAGTTTTTAGGAGAAACAGGATCCCCCTTCTTTCTTTAAGGGTAAGATTTGTGACACTGCATCAATTTAGTTTAAAAAATCTATCTTATCAACTTTATTGTATATATTTAGTTTTTCTATTTATTTATATGATCCTAATCCTAATTATACATTTAGTGGATGAAACATTTGCACAGTAATGTACCCAAAGCTGCACACTATGTACACTTACATGAAACAAATGTAAGTCTTTGTAATTCACTGAAATCAAGTAAAATGTTTGTGTTACTAGAAATTAAGAAAGAGAAAAGTGAGGAAACTTAGTGAGGTGGCTTTAACACTCAGACTCTACCAAAGAATAATCGGCAGTCAGAACAGCATCACGGGCCCAGTTCATACAGAATGAAACAATGTGTGATGTGAAATCTGTAGCGACTCTAAACCTCTTTGAAAGCAGTGACTGTACTCTGTTGTTTCAGATACACTGACAGTCTCGCTGTTGCACTCTGATTAGAGGATTTTTGCTGTCTGATATCTGGAGAAGTAAATGGTGTAACAATAATTTACATGAGAAAATAATGCTGTTCATTTTCTGTCGAGAGATTTTTTTTAAAAAGTGCCTTTAGAAAATTTGAAATAAAGATTTGCCATAGTCTGTTGTCATATTTTCCATCCATTAATATTTTCAGAAAAAAATGAAACTTTTTTTCTTACAGTATGAAAAGACAAAAATAAAAATACCAGTTCTGTCTGAACAAAATACCTCTAAGCCAAAATCAAACTAACAAGCATACAGCAGGATGTTATATTTTCAGCAACAATCCATCAATTTAATATGTACAGCATTTGGTTTAAACTTGTGAATCACTGAAATGCTTTAGATTGAATATTGTTGTCCTAACATTCAGATGGCAATTAAATGTAAAGTCTGCATCCTCAGAAAATAAAATATGAACAGCAGAGCCTCAGAAATTAGTTTATTTTGAAAGGAAACCTTTGTTTACATATAGGAATCTAGCAAATAGCTCAGCATAATTGTGTAAAAATTTTAGCATAAAAATTGAAATAATAAACTTTAATATCACTTTTCAAGGCAAGTCACCATAACTGATGACTGGATTTCAACTTGCAGTTTTCCCCAAACATTTAAAGCCATTTCCAGAAACTGTGGCTACATTTTCCCAAAACTCCAAATACAAACTGAAAGGAGTTCACTACTTTGTCAAAAATCGACTGACCTCTTGCAAAATGAAATGAGCTTCAATTTTCAGAACTGTGTGCATGCTTACATTTTTTTGCATGTATAAAATTGAGAATATTAATCTCATTAAAACTGAAATTATAGATAAACCCTAAAGTATTTTTCTTATTCTAGTCTTAATATAGTGTGTCACAGTACTTGTGTGACCCAGAAGGCCTACAGAGTCAGATGCAGCTGAAATCCATATCACCACCTGTTTTTCCATCTTTGTTTTCAAGACTTCATTACATATTGTATTTCCCAGTGTACTCCCCCCCCCCCATGCATCAGTTAATGGGTTAGACAGACCAATTTGCTTCCAGTTCAAGGTCGGGTCTTGGCAGCCGCACTCTCATGCTGTGTCTCCATCTCTGCTGCACCCTGGATGTTTCTCACAACATAAGAAAAAGGGGTGGACCTGACTGTTATATAGATATGACAGATGTGATTTAATGATCAATAAGTCGAATCTAATTTTGTCAGTCTCTTAGTTTTGAGCTCTAAGATCCCAGTGCGGATCCTAGAGTAAACAAAAAACTCGCCTTTAATCCGTCGTCTGTTTGCTGTCTTGATGAGTGGATTTTTATTAGAGAATTAATGTAATAGAAGTCATACTGTCGCAAAGATCATTCAGGGGTCAGCACTGTCTCATTCATCAAGTGTAACCATAAGCATCCGCCGATCCGGATTCAGGTTGTTGTAACTGGAAACTATCTGAATATGGCAGTGATGTTGAGTGCCATCTGTCTGTGCATCATTTGTCTTCTCCGTGATGGAGAGAGCAGCATCCCCTTTATCTACCCTCCATCCACTGCGTCCTCCCACCCTCCTCCCCCATCCCTCATATACACTCCCCAGGTCATGTTCATAAGCTTGGCAAGACTTCACACAATCATTTGCTGAGTTCAAGGTGATGTTTGAGCCCCCAGGGGACGCAAGGGGATGGATCTAACTCTGCGCCCAATTTAGTTTTGTCTACGGCCCTTCACAGCTGATGTTTGAGGTCAGCAGCGGGATGCTATGTTGTAGCTCATGAGCTGATGAATGGATTTTAAAGGGGCAGATTTTCCTATGCTGACATTTACAGATTGTACATGCTACAGTGATTTTAATGGGGTAATCCAGCAATTTAGCGTTGCACTTTTCATACATTTGGAAGACGTATGAGCTGTAGGACAGTGTAGGAACCACTCCAGCAACAGGTCCACATTTATGTAAACAGGTCCTGCTCAAAAATCGAGCTGTTTTGTTTGCAAATCATTTTTAAAATTTGCATATTTTTTTCCCAATCTATATGTTTTACAGTAAATATTGTAACACAACATTAATGCACTGCATTGCATTTTATTACACATCTATTACACAAGCTCCCTCCAGAGGCACAAAAGGCCTCATGCTGTCCTGCCTCTTAAGTTGTTCTTTAAAAAAAAAAAAAATCTCTTTGTTTCTCAATTTGGTTTGGCTGTTTCTTGTCCATTCTGCCCCGGGGGAATTTCTTGCACTGTGTTTACCTGCTGTTGTGACACATTTTTTCTTCCCTCCTTTCTAGTGCATTTTGTTTGCCCACCAAGTTTGCAATCCTTTTCCTGGTGTTCATGTTAATTTGTTTCTTCTGGATTCTCCCTTACCCTTCCTCTAGACTGTTCTGTTGCCTGACAGCTTTGGACTGACCTTTTGCAGCTCATGAGCCATGCTTTTGACTCCTTGTTTGCCTTCAGCAATTATCAGAGTGACCCAGTGACACAATAGATTTAGGTGTAAAACCTGCGGAATGCCTGCTTAAATTAGTGTAAATAAATCTATTTTCCTTTATTTGTTTCTTTTGATTTAACCAAAAACAGGTTTCTCAGTAACACTTGAATTTACATTTCATATCAAAGTAGCTTTTGTTAAAGAAGGTATCCATCCATCCATCCATCCATCTATTCTCTTCCGCTTATCGTGTTCAGTGTTCGGGGGGGCTGGAGCCTATCCCAGCTATCACAGGGCGATAGGCAGGGTACACCCTGTACAGGTCGCCAGGGGGTCGCAGGGCTAACACAGAGAGACAGACAACCACCCACACTCACATTCACACCTATGGGCAATTTAGAGTGGCCAATTAACCTAACACCAGTAAGGTATATAAAATAAAATAAAATAAAATAAAATAAAATAAAATAAAAAAAATACACCCTGACCTAAGTCAGTTTGAATGACTTTTGTAGCATTACCATGAAAATTGGCCACAGGAGGGCAGCATCACATAGTACTTCACTAACTCCCACACCTCAATATCATCTTGTCTATTTAAATAAACACCAAATAAACACCAGGAGATATTTTGTCTCATCTGCAAGTAAAATTTAAATTTGAGGTTTTTTTCTTTTTCCAGCCCAAATTATTGGAAATTTCTGAATGCAGGCCAACCAGTATGTACAACCTTGTTCTAAAATCTCACATTATGCTGTGTAAAATGTAGGGTTCTGTATGAGTGTATTTTTCTGAACTCTGTGATAATCATGTATTAGGAGCTATATGACCCCCTTAATGTTGGGCCTATTTGTAAATATATATTAATTTTGTGTCCCCCTCTTTAAATATTAGTTTTCTTGGTCCTCCGTTTATCAGTCCATCAGTGAACCAGGGCCAACTATGTTCGCTTAAGTTTGTAGTGTCTCACTGCCAGCCTGGTTGTGTTATATCAGCTGCCATTGCCTGTGCCAACTTAACATGTCGAGTGGTCTGTTTTTCAAACTGCTGGAGTTGACAAGAAATGAGGTAAGAGCATTGCTAATAGGCTAAATGACCAACATTAGAATGCGGCTTGCTGTTACAGCTTGAGTTCCACACTTAATGGCACGATAATTCATGTGGAGACAAAGGTGGTGCAGAAAGAGCACTGGTTTCTGTGCATGTCTGTGGTCCAGGATGAGTGATCTGTCACCCATCAGATCCTGATATGCATAAAAACACACACACCGACACTCTCAACTACGACATATTGCTCCAGAGGTCATCACATCCCTGGCATCTTCACGACTGCTTCCTGTGGAAAAGCACATAAACAGATCGTGGCTGGCAGGTATGGACACTGACTCATCCAACTCTGGCCCATTATTTTCAGTATTTAACAGCGGACTTCAGGGACACCTACATGATAGCTTGACCCAAATCTTGGGCAATAAAATAGAAAGTCTTTTGAGCAGGTTAAAATGTGGATTTTCATTTTCAGTGCTTATTATAACACACTGTACTGTACCGTTGGTGCCTCTGCGCACAGAGACACCAAGTCACCTTAGTAAGCACATGGCTGCATAAGGTTACTGTACGGCCACTGTGTGTGTGTGTGTGTGTGTGTGTGTGTGTGTGTGTGTGTGTGTGTGTGTGTAAGAGGGAGAGAGAGACTGTTATTGTGTATCCTCTTCCTGTCTTTCCTCACTGCCTGTCTTTCCCTCTCTAATGGGAACAGTATGAGAAGAGAGCTTGTGCTCCGTCTGGACCTTTCTAATTGCCCCTGCCACAGAGGCCTGATACAGCAAGACCCTGTGTTCCCAGCAGGTCAGGCATGTGTGTGTGTGTGTGTGTGTGTGTGTGTGTGTGTGTGTGTGTGTGTGTGTGTGTGTGTGTGTGAGAGAGAGAGAGAGAGAGAGAGAGAAGGAGAAAGAGAGAGAGAGGTAGTGAGAGAGACTTGGGCAGACAGACTCATCACTCAGGTGGTGATCCCTTGGGTCCACCACACATATTCAGGCCCCACATAGAGAACACCATTCATTATAAATTTCAGAGCAGACCAGGAGTGGTTAGGAGAGACATGAGAGGGGGAGGAGAAAGTGGAGGAGGAGAGCACAGGACAGGAAGATGAGCAGAGGCATGCAGCACAGGTAAAAGTTAGATATCTGTTAGATTGTAGCTTCAAGCTTTTGAACATCCTTATCAGCCAAAAGAACAGCTGACTTTGGTGAGCGAAAGCATCTTGGGATGCACACATGTAGGCACAGGGATGTATGCAGCTCTATATTATCTTAGCATATAATCTTCACGCAGCCCCAAGGCTGTCCACTACTGCCAGGCCAGGTTATGAAATCCACCCAGGGCCAGGTTACAAAAATCCTCTCTGTGGCATCTGCCAGGGAAGGCGGCTCTGTGTTGACAGATGGGCACAGCATTCCTGGGCCTGGACCTTGCCAGCACGCTGCCAGGAGCTGGACTGAAGGAGCCATGGAGAGCCTGGCTGGCATTTCTTTACACCTATGTGTTTAATTTCTGTGGCAACCTCGAGGCACGTACAACAGGAGTTACATTCCCCGAATGCTGCGCGTTCAAACTGACACGTAGGGCCAATGATGACCGTTACTGGGAAATAAATAGATGGGTATGGATTCAGGCATGTGTCTGTTTTTTGTTTTTTTTTCAATTAAACAGATTTGTTCAGTCTTCCTTGACATGTTCTAGAGACTTTCTGTAATAAAGTATCAGTTAAGCCACAGAATAATGAGTTTCTTCATTCTAGTTTGATTTACATGGAGCACCAAGCTTACACTGATTGATAAGTTTATTATTTATTTATTTTTTAAATCCCTTTATCAAGAGGTTTACCTTCACAGCTGAGACAGACTTAGACCCATGCTGCCCCAGTTACATGATCTATGTCTAGTCAGGGAAGAACGTTTGACCCCTTCCCCCATGCCTGCCTCGTGCTTCCACAGGGATAGTGTTTTACATACTCAAGGTGAGTGGAATACCAGTGCAGCTCTGTTAGCCCAGCATTTTACTCACTCGGGGCACCTACCTCTTGGCATAACTGGCCACCTGCTTCAGCACAATCCAGGTCATACTAATAAAACCTATATGTGACTACTTAGCAGTCACTTATGCTGCACACACAGATACAATACAACTCAGATGTTTATGAAGTCAATTTGTGGGTTTTAATTTTCATTTTCAAGACATGGGAAAACAATGTACAGTACGTTGGACTGTAGAGCAGCAGAGCATTTGCAGCACAAATATAGCTTTAGCGTGGCTGAATTTATTAAACTGGCATTCTGCAAAACCATGCCACATTCTCTGCAATCACCACTCTTTAACATCTAGCACTGGATGGACACAATGTACCAAGATGCAGTGTACAGAAGGTGCCCTGCCAAGTCCACCAACAGTGGAAAAATAACAGTGTTTACTTCTAAATCAGTCCCAGTATGGACCGATGTATGCATGGGGGTCAGAAAGAGAGATCTGCAGGGAGAACAGGAACATTGGCAAGTTCCCGGCTTACAGACCGGAACAAAAAAGACGAGCAAACGTGAGCTAGTTGCTGACCTCAAAATCACTGTTAAAACACAGTGTCCCCATTTGGTAATTATCCTCCTCCAGAGATGAGGTCAGGCTGAAAATCAGCTAAAAACAAAGTGGGATGATAATGGCAGCGGTGATGAAGGAAGCGAGAGAATGAAAAGAAGAGAACATACAGGGTGAAAATGAGAGAGAGAGGAGAGAGTGAGGTGGAACTCACTGCTTGATGTGAGTGAGCATGGGAAATGCGTGGGACTTATGGTCCATCATTGGCACCAGTGATGGGGATCTGTTTGGTGACTGACACACATATATGTAAGGATACATAAACACACACACACACACACACACACACACACACACACACAAAACCAAGTTAAGAGTAGCTCATTCACTTTTCATCTGAGCTGCGCACCTGCAATGGTTCTCTTTTTGGTGCCTTAATTTTCTTCCATCATTTAAACTCATCCTTGGTGTACAGTCATCAAATGCTCGTTTCATTTGGGTGGGTGGGGGTGGGTTGGAAGAATTGGGGGGCAAAACCAGTACTGCCTAAATTTTACCACCAGGGGGCAAAATGTGGTCAGAAACCTTAATGGAGTGTCTCTGGAGCTCACGTGCATGTGAGTCAAAGACACACAAAAACAGTGACACACACATTCTCAAGAATAGGTGAATAGATGGCTTTAATATGGCAGCATTTCATTTCCCCACTCATTTCATATATAATATATTCAGTCCTCAGCATTACCCTTTTCTTTATGTAACAATTCTGCTAAAATGTATACAGTGAATCTAGATTTCTAGAATGCCTGCTGAGTACAGAATAAATGTCATCAAATGAAATACTCAAGTCATGGTTTAATAAATTACAATTAAGTCCACTAACTTCTGCACAACCATCATTTTTGAGCTGTTAGGGCTTGAGTCTATTAGCTCAGCTCATGGAAGATCATGGCCAAGTTTTGGCGGGATTCAGCATGATGCAGCCTTTTCTCATGTCTTGGTTATTTTTATGGCTTAGGTGGTGGTGGTGGAGCCACTGGGAGGTCTGATTACCTTTCAAAGTAAGCCAACACAATCAAAGCTGCCTGCAGTGGTTGATACAGAGTGCTGCACTGAGAACCCCGTTTCGATGAAGCAAGGCTGCATAGGGCTGCTGCGAGCAACATCGGTATGTTATTTCACAGCCTTTACTGTGTGCTGCACATTTGGCCTAAGCAGCTTTCCTCCTGTTGTGTTTTTATTTTTCCTATATGTCTTTGCAGAGATGTTAGCCATAGGTGGTTTGGGTCAGCTGTTGTCAAACCCATGCTGAGGACTGAGGGAAACAGAGCCTCTCAGGGCCATGACGTGTGCTGTTAGTGCATGCGTGTGCACTTTTATACGGCTTTAATTACAGGCTGTGAACACAGACAGACTTGTTTATTCTGCTGCATAGTATACACTGAGGCCTGGTTGGCACCACAAGCACACGTGCCACACACACACATTCACACACACGCTGCTTTGTAGTAGTAAAAGTATCTATTCTGGACAGGTTGTACCTGCCAGTTGAGTGACTCACTTCTGTTTTATGTCCATTAATTCAGTCATTTATGGATATCTCAGTGCAGGACACCATCACAAACAAGCATTAAAGTGTTCTTCTTTACATCATTTTGATGATAAATTGCTCACATCTTTTTCTACTTTTCAAGTTTTAAGCTAATTAAAGTAAGAGTATTATAATTATAGTAAGCGATCACCACCATAGAGTTGTGTTCTAATTCCCTTAGCTTAAACTAACAGGCTATTTAAAGAGCATCAGTCTAACATAGGCTGCTTTATTTTGAGTAGACGGAGAAAGTATAAATAGACTTTGAGTGCAACAAGCGAATGCTTCATATGAAATGGCTGGCGTTACATCATTGCCTGTGAGAGTGAAGTTCTGGAGAGGCACTGGGCTCTTTGGGCCAGCCATTATGGTTTGTACTAATGTTCTGGTTTCACAATCCAAACATTCTAAGAGCTGTTATTTTGTTCTTTTTCCCTTTTACTCAGTAATTCTACTGCTTTCTTTTTTCCAGCCGAGCAAAGCTGTCAACAGAAGACTATAGGCGGCTTTAAAGTGGGAGACAGAAAAGCGATGGATGAAGATGAGTAGATAGACAACATGAAAAAGAAGGAAAAAGAATGGAAAGTAAAAAGCAACTCAACAGCCTCAGCTTTTAAGTTTATTAATTTGGGTTTAAAGTTAGAGCATGTCCATTTCTTTCCATTTAAGCATCAGGAATCCATTGTCCACAAATATTGACAGTTAAAGCATAAAACATCAATGGCAAGGTGTATCTCCGTGCAGACAGTATGAGGTCTGAGGAGGCTGCTAGTGAGGCAGTGACTGCCATGTGGTTGTACTGCAACTCATCATTACTGTTGGCTTGAGCTGTAGCTACTGAAATGACTTGTATAAGTGAATCAGTGCCGCTGTGAGACCTTCCAACTGGTAGCTAGATCACAGGACAAACCATATCCCCCATAAAGCATCTCTCCTGCATTTATCCTCTGTCATCTGTAACAGAGCCTGCTCTTTTTCAAACACAGCATAATGAAGTATGGCTGAGTCAGCATTTTCAGACACCAGACTTGTGTCTCTGCGTTGGCTCATAGATATGTTATTCCCTACAATGTCTGGTATTTGAAAGAAGTTTAATTTTGAAGTGCATGGATAAGGAGATGAAAATATAATTTGTGGTGGGGACAATTATGATGCCTGCCTCTGTGCGCTATATATGTTGTAGGACTGGGTTGTACCCAGCTGTATTTTGTACTCCTTTGTTTTTCTGTATGACTGAGGTGATGATATGATAACTATTGCCCAAAAATGCAATGGACAAAAGAAATAAGGAAGGTCAAAAAAGTTATTGGTAGCATGTCAGCCAGAGTGAGCTCACGGATGCGCATCATAATTGTGCTCGAATATTCCAAAAAATATCTTTTGAATCATATCCTAAATGTGAGCAATGCAACAAGACAAAACTGAAAGCATAGGAAAAGCAAACAGAATTATGATGACCCGTAAATTCACTTAATTTTAATATAGCTCGTAAGCTTTATTTCTAGACCCTTTCCAAAAAATAAATCCATATACATCCCACAAGGCAAAACTTCAAAAGAATCAGCTTTTATTACAGTAGCATAACAATCATAGTTCACCTGTGGATTTAACAAGCTTGTCAATGAAGGCTAAAAACATATGGGGATGGCATGAAATGGATAACACTGTTAATTAACATTTACATGTTCTCCATCATTTGTACCTCAGCAACCTCAGGGTTTACCCTGCACAGGTTGCCAATCTATTGCAGGGTTAACACAGAGAGACAGACAACCATTCACATTCACACCTACAGCAACTCAGCAGTTAGTCTTGCACGCATGCCTCTGGATTGTGAGAGGAAGCTGGAGTATCCGGGGAGGACCCAGAAGTCCTGCAGCCACCACCAGTTCTTTATATTTTGCTAAGAAAGTGAACTAGGTCCAGTGATATAGACTCTTAGGGCCAGTTTTCTTGTAATTTTTTTCAGTTAGTCTTCAGGAATAGTTTTCCAGGCTTCTTGAAGGACATTCAAAGCTTCTCTTTGGATGTTGGCTGCCTTTTGCTCTGTTCTCTCTCAAGATGATCCCACACTGCTTCAATAATGTTGAGGTCTGGGCTCTGTGGAGGGAACTCCATGACTGATAGTGTTCCATTGTGTGTTTATCTATCCAGGTATGCTTTTACTGCACTGGCAGTGTGTTTGGGATCATTGTCATTCTGAAAGATGAAGCTGCTGCCAATTAGATGCTTTCCAGATGGGATTTCACGGTGGATCAAACTCATATGGCACTTTTCTGTGCTCATAATCCCCGGCAATCAATTTTGACAAGATCCCTGACACCACTGGCTGAAACTAGCCCCAAACCATGACAGAACCTCTACCATGTTTTACAGATGGCTGTAGAAGTCACTATTGTATCTCTCTCCTGACCTCTTCAATACATAATGATGACAATTTGAACCAAAAATTTCAAATTTGGATTCATCACTCCATAAGACCTGCTGCCACTGATTTTCAGCCCAGTTCCTGTGTAATTTAGTATACCTCAGCCTTTTCTCCCTGTTTCTTGAAAGTCACCCTTTCACTGAGGCCCTTTCTGATGAGGCATTGGTGAACAATTGATCAATCTGCTGAAGTGTTGGCTGCATCTCGCAGGTCCTGTGTCAGGTCTTTGTTAGATTTTTTTTTTTCCAGTTTCTTAAGGACATGACTTCCAGATACTGTTCATCTGCTGTAAATAATTTTTAGGCCTGCCACTTCTTCATTTGTTCTCCACTTCTTTTGTCCAGTTTCCTCAAGTTTTCAAGCACACACTGGACACCATGCTGAGATATGTCAAGTTTTCGGCTAATAGCTTATTGAGAATCTCCTTGTTGGTGCAAAAATACTATTTTATACCTGTCAAACTGTGTTGTCTTTTAATAGATTCAACTAAAGAAATGCAAATAAATTATGTGTTTTGGCAACAGGCTGTTAGTAACAAAGAGACTAAAGGTACAGATAGTTCTTTGCTAAGTTATCTGTAATGTGTAGACACAACACAAGACAACACACAACCTTGACTTAGGTGATGTTTTTGTGCATGACTGATTCATATCTCAGCGTCAAGAAGTTTTACAAACAAACAAAAAAAAGCATTCTTTCTGAAAATGGTCAGGTACAAGGACTGGACTGAAAATGAGTAAAAAATATCCAAAGAGAAACTTTGAAAGACCTTCAGAACACCTGGAGAACTACTGATCAAGACCACTTTAAAAAAAATTACCAGCTCCCTGGAAGTAAAATATAAAAAAATGAGGGGTGGCTCAAGAGTTTTGCACAGCAGTGCACTTGTGGTGCAGGAATGCCACCAGTGCAAAAGGACTGGACAGCAAGCTGTGACAGTGGGGTGATTTGGCTCACCTCAGTTTACTGTTTCACAAAAGGATAAACTATGACAGAGAAGCTGTTACATATTTGCACAATTGTGCATTTGCGCACACTAAACAGAGGTTGCAGAGTACGAAACCTGTAGCATTTCACTGTAAAACAAATTCCATACTTAATGTGCACAAGTGCATTAGTGAACTCACCACACACAGCTTGAGTCACCAAATGTAAGCACAGAATCTCCTCAACACATTTCCATTTGTTTTGCCATTTTCAAGTGAGCTCATACTTTGAAGCCAGCTGCACAAGCTGATGAATGACCTCTTCATAGTTCCAAAGAGACATAAGGGATACAAGCACATCTGACTTGCTTTGGGCCATCCACTCCAAAATCATCAGTCTAGATGTGATCTCAGTCAACCACCCAAAATAATGGATACTTACGTTTGGATTGGAGGACATGTTGCCTATCCCCACTGGCATCAGTTTCCTCAGTCATGCTAGTTATCGCTGTTAGTTATCAGATGCATTAAGCAACAATTAGCCAAATTAACTTGAGCTTGGTTATTACCACAATGACTTATTGCCAATGTAGATATTTAATTGTTTCATTACCAAACTGCACAAACTGACCTCTTGACATATTAGATTGGCCTAGACGAATAGAGAAAATACTAAACATTTGGTTGTTTTTGCTTTCTGTCTGACTTTTATTTCGATAATGTGTGTTTTTAGTAAACTTTGGCTGGCAGATTTTGTTATCTCTGAACAGAGACAGGTTATTAATTTTTAAATTAAGTTGGTTTATTCCAGCTAACTAATTTATTTACCTGTTAAACTAACCAGCTTCAGCTGCATGTATAAGAATTATACAAGAACTATTTATGGAACTATTTTTAATTAAATATAGCTCAAATATTTCTCTCTCTCTCTCTCTCTCTCTCTCTCTCTCTCTCTCTCTCTCTCTCTCTCTCTCTCTCTCTCTTTCTTTTTTTCTTTTACAGTGTTTTGCTCTACAACCACCAGAAGGTGACTGTTTGTTGTTAAACAAGAAACCAGCACATCACGGGT
Source organism: Pterophyllum scalare (assembly GCA_024447675.2). Taxonomy (NCBI): domain Eukaryota; kingdom Metazoa; phylum Chordata; class Actinopteri; order Cichliformes; family Cichlidae; genus Pterophyllum; species Pterophyllum scalare. The sequence continues at coordinate 59,234 of JAMQGT020002262.1, read as the reverse complement.
CATTTGAAAGCAGGTGAATCCTGAACTTTTGCTTCAAGACTTTCCTGTTTGAGATTTCCCACAGATTAAGTAGTGCTGTGTTTAGAAATCAAGCAGGGGCACCCCCCCAAAAAAACAAAAAAAACAACAAAAAAACTATGGACTATTAAGTCAAGGCTGTCTTCAGTCAAGTCACCAGCTCAACTGGACACTCTGGGATTGTACACGCAGTCCTTACAGATGGAAATGTAATATTCTGACTAATAATGTGTGAGCTGAAGGAAAATCAAATCACCTCTGGGTCATTGAAAAAGCTATTGGAACATAATTTGTTTAAGCTCGATACAAATGGCAGGTCTAAAAGAAAAATGCTGGTTCATGACAAGAGCTAATGTTGGAAAAATGAACCTGCTGTGTTCTTTTCAAGCTGGCATTCAGTTAAGTCTAACAATTGGTCTTTCACCAGTTATTGGGCTGCTAAAGGAATTTTTGTCAATGGTTGCCATTTTTTCATTGACACAAGTCATGTTTTCTTAATCTATAATTACTCTGCAATTCCAAACCAGCTGTAAAATCACAAGTGTGGCTCTTTTCTACATGCTGTTGGTCTGTGTTGCCAAAAATGTCCCAGCACTTTCTTTCTTTATTCTGTATATAATTAAAATGAAGCTGCTGGAGGTCACTGAGAGCATTCTCACTGCATATCCATTGGATAATCGTGCTATAGTTGATACAGAGCCTTGCATCCAACCTCATATAACACTACTGATGGAATCTACACTAATCAAATGAACTGCTTGATAATAATGAATCTATAAACTGTTTCAATAGGAAATAGTAAAGCTTTGGCTAGGCGCTTGATTGTAGATGGCTAAGTTTTCCAGGTGCTTGATTACAGTTCCAGTGAAAACAGCTTTTTTTGTTTTGTTTTTTTTGGATAATTGTCCTGCCATCTTTTTACTTCTCAAATGATCCATTTCACGAGAGGCAGAGAGGATAGAGACGACAGAAACCTGGGAAAAAACAGGCATCAGACTGTTTTCCTCCATGTATTTGTCACTCAAATTAAACAAAAACTGTATGACCAATTCACATAGAAAAGGGAGATACAGATACAGACATTATAGTCTACCACTTCCAATACAAGGCACATACTAGAAGAAGTTTTGAGGGAGTGCCTGGCAAGGTTGGCACAATACTGTGGTCTGAGCTGCCTGGTGCATGCCACTCATTTCTGTGTGAAGCTGAAGCTGTCACCACATGGACAGCTGGTTGAGGGCTGCACAGCCCTGAGAGCGCCCAGACACCCATATCCTTTTTACAATATGAATATGTTCTAATGCATAATGCCAATTGATCTGCATCAGCTTACCATCTCTAAATCACTACCATATACAATTGTCTGGAGACTGTGAAAGTGACCTTAGACCAGTGCCTGGAAACAAAATGACACCCTCCGGCATTCCGCATCAGTGCAGCAGGACCCTGTCCTGAGTTAGATGAGCCTGCTTTCAATCAGCACACATCAGGCTGTATATCAGGTCTAATTAGTGTATGTGGGGCCTGCAGCGCAGAGCTTGTTGTGAGACATGAGCTTTCCGTGCACTGCAAGCTCTCCCCCGCACGGCACAACCAGACCTCGTGCCTATACGGCTTGTGTTGCGTGGGATGTGACGCACAACTTTTATGGGCTCTCTATTTCTCATCTTAACAGCACATGTGTCACAGTCTGAATAAGATTCCACAACAACTGGATCAAAAACATGAAACACGGACAGCCATATCCATGCCGCCCTCGCACACACACCATGGTGCTCATCAGTGCCAAACGTCTTCCAAGGCTTACAAAAGTGGGAGGATTTAAAGTTTAAAAAGACAACAGAGGGCTGCAAGGGAGGAAAATTGTAGGGAAAAGTTCATATGATACGTCACTGTAAAATGTGGACAAAGTAAAATAAATAATAAGGGAAGCACAGAAATACAGGAAATTATTAAAGTTTTTAAGGCCTGCACCAGCAGCAAAGGTGTGAGTTTCTTAAAATGAGAATGAAAAGATGCATTATTATTAAAGATGATTTTATTTTCAAGGATACATGATTTATGCTTATTTCTGGCAAAACACACTTAAAGCTGCACTTGTCAGTATTTTTTACAATTACTATGAGTGCTTTAAAATGGGCATCTTGTGGACAAAGGCACAGAAAACGCTGCTGTCTCCTCAGCGATGTAGAGCTGCTTTGTGTCCCTCAGCTCATTGTTTTGGTTTTATGATCCAAATTGTTACTGCTTTGTCTCAGTCTTACCGCTGTTATGATGACAATGAGAACTGTTTGTCAGAAGTTGGCAGAGACTGAATGTTAGACTTAGTTTCAGGTGGATACAAACATGACTCCAGATGACGCACGCTGGATGTGTACATAAGAAAAATGTTGCTAACATTTACATCACATTTTCATCACAAAACTTTAAAGGAGGCAGTTATGCTAATTTGCACCTCTGTTGTTTTAGTCTTGGACTCTGCTGGTTTAGCTTTGCATGATTCAAATTTCTAAATAGGTTTTGTTTATCTTATTCTTGGTGCAGCTCTTTAGTTCATACATTGTCTGCGTCAAGCTTTTTAAGCCCCCTTTAAGTCAACTTTATCCTGATTGGCTGCCTCTCTCAAGCAGATGGATTCAACAGCAGGTGGGTGGGGTTTCTGTGCCTTCGATGACTATACTAAGGCCATTTCACATGAAGAAGCAGCATGTGGAGCACTGACTGCTAGGTTAAACTGCCCCAAATCTGTGTTGACCAGGCCACTGTGCCTGTACTACGTAATCTTTTTCACGTGTTCTATATATGCCTGCTCCGCGGCATTCTGCATTTTATTTGGTCGTGTGAATGTACGTCACACTGCACCGTGGCACACAGACATGAGTGCTCACCAGCTGGTTTCAAACATATTCTGGCTTTAATCTTAGAATTCTTACTTTTTTTTGTTTTGTTTTCCTGTGGCCCTAAATCCTCCACAGTCGAAAGTAGAAAAGCTCTGTAGTCATAAAATCTCTAACATGAGCTTTTGACTCATAGGGATTACTTGTCCATATGCTGACCTCATTATCAGAAACACTGCCCATGTTTAATATAAGCGTATACCACTCTAATAGTATATAGATGAAAAATAAGGAAAAGCACTTTAAAAAAATCACTATTGTATTAAAAAACAGTCCAAAAATCTGTTAAATTTTATGATGAATGTATTTAGGCTCTCATAACTTTTCAAAAACAGATTTATTAATTCTAATTTATTTATTTATAAATGTTTAGAAGCCTTGACTTTGTCTTATACTATACATGACTGCCACCAGCATGTCAACATTAGGAACTTTAATGAGCGTGTAGCCGTGGGTTTTCAAAAATGTTTTGCATTATGGTACACTAAAGCCAGGATGAAGAGTAAGGACAGTGTAATGGAAAGGTGTGTGTACCTCGGAGGCATGTTTTTTGAACCAGTCCACTGTTCTCCATAGTGTCTGTGTACTTCCTTGGCTAGACGCTAGCCTGAGGGCAAAGATTGGCTGAGTTGTGTGACTTTATTGGGAAAATTAGGGTAAGTGGTGTGGTGGGGAGCATGTGGGCGGGGGTGGGTTACTGACAGCGGAATTTACTTACTGGCCTTCGGGAGACGTTCCTCAGTTACGCTGTGGCTGTTGAAAAACTAATCCTTGCTGTAAATCATGACATTATACATCCACACAGCTAAAATTATCTCGCGAAGGTCAGGCAGAAAATTGTGACCAGGGTTTGGCTGCGTTCTGACAAAGTGCTAGCAATCCAAAAGCAGACAAACATCCAGATAAACATAGTTCTATCACTCTGGCAACTTCACAAGGCTCTCTGACAATGTCCAAACATTGCTATTTCAATTTGCACGCCCTGAATCATTACACAAAATGCAGGTATTTTAGGTAGGGCGAAATTGTTTTATTATTTTTAACACAGTAATTGCAAGGCAAATGGTCTTAATTGTAACCCCAGCCTCTGAAATAAACAAGGCTGAAAAATGAAAGTGGTGATTATGGTTTCCCAGGGCCTGATGTGGGATTTGTGGAGCCGCTGCCAACTGCATTTTCACGTCACCGTTTTCGAGTTCCTGCTGAATATAGACACACTGAATCACTCATCAGAACACATGCCTTAATGGAGGACAATTCAAAGGCTCCATCCAATACCAGGGAGATGCTGAATCTATCTACCCCCAACATTCCTCCCTCGGTGGAATGTTCCATATGTTGTACCCTCCACAATTACTCCTATCCCTGTGATTAATGGTGGAAAAACTGGACTTGACAAATAATATCCATCAGTGCCCCCCACCCCCAAAGAAAAGTGTGTGTGTGACACACACACACACACACACACACACACACACACACACACACACACACACACACACACAAAACAGTTAAATATTTACAGCCCAACCACAAGACATGTAAAAATGCCATTAGAACGTACAGGAAGGATTTCAGTGCTTGAGTTTGATTAATACTCAGTGAGAGACAAAGTCACTGGTCACGGACCTCTGCTCTTCCTGATATACATTTTTCTGCCTTTTGCAGAAGCTTACATTTTTCTTGAAAGATTACATTGGAAATTTTGAGCATTAAGTTAGGATGCTTTAAACAAGCACCGGTTTGTTGACGTTTTTTTAAAAAACTGAGATGCTAATCTGTCAGTGAAGACTGTGCTGTGGCAGCTTGGATTGTACAGCAGAGGTGAGTCTGTGACCTTTTCCTGCATAGACTCGATTCTGGCCACTTCAGCTTGGCATTCTCCTGTTGGATGGCCCTGCCCTGGCTATGGCCATTTTGTTGCTGTGCCAGTGTTATCTTTGGCCAGATGTAGGAAAAGCTCAAGAGATGGCAGCAGGCAAAGCTTCACACACAGACTCACATAATAGCCAGAGAGTCTGTCACAAACAGGTGCAATGGTTTAAGACCTAAATTAGGTTTTAATTTAGCTTCTGTCTGTTTTAGGTTGTTTATGGATCATTTGCAGACTGATGTGGTGACCACACTGAAATCCAGGCTAGTACAAACACACACACACACACACACACACACACACACACACACACACACACACACACACACACACACACACACACACACACACACACACAGGCCATACCTGTATGGCTTTAGTAAGAGATAAAAACAGTACATTAAATAAATAGTTGAAATTTTTGTTGAATATGCTTAGTCACTTTCTTGTGATGCACATAGCAGCTTTTTATGTGACCCCTGAAAGCCATCTGGGAAATGGCAAAAACTGTGCTTCCTGAAATGGCCACTTGAGGCTCACTCCAAAATCAAATCCAAGCTTATAGACTTCCAATTTCAGAGTAGAACAAAGAATAAATAAATTACAGCTCGGAAATAAATGGTCTTGGTCTCTGTGGCTTATTTCTTCATTCTCGGCTTCTTGAAGAACGTTCCAAAGCTGTTCTGTTCTCAGTCAAGATGATCCCACACTCTTTCAATATTGTTGAGGTCTGGAGAGGCCAATCCATGACTGATAGTGAGTCCGTTGTGTATTTTTCTATCCAGATATGCTTTTATTGCATTGGCAGTAATGTTTGGGATCATTGTGATGTTGAAAAATGAAGCTGTTGCCAATCAGATGCTTTCCAGATGGTATTGCTTTGTATATCAAAATCTTACAGTCCTTTCTGTGTTCATAATTCTGTCAATTTTAACAAGATCCCCAGCATCACTGGCTGAACCTGGCCCCAAACCATGACAGAGCCTCCACCATGTTTTACAGATGGCTGTAGACACTCACTATTGTAGCTCGCTCCTGTCTCCTTCATATATATTGACAATAATTTGAACCACAATAACCAAGAATGCCTTCTTGACAGGATCAACTGAACTGAATCTCTGAGGTCTTTGCTGGATTTTTCCTATTTATTTTCCTGTTTCTTAAGGACATGACTTACCAGATACCATGCATCTGCTGTAAATAGTTTTTAAGTCTGCCACTTCTTCTTTTGTCCTTCGCTTGTGCAGTTCCCTTAAATTATTTAAGGGGATACTGTGCACCATGCTGAGATATGCCAGGTTTTCAGCTAATAGATTGGTGCAGATTGGTCCAAAAACACTATTTTATGCTTGTCAAACTGTGCTATCTTTTCATAGATTCAACTAAAGAAATGTGAAGAAATGGTGTGTTTTGGCAACAGGCTGTTAGTAACAAAATGCCTAAAGGTACAGATGGTTCTTTGCTAAGTTGTCTGTAACGTGTAGACACAACACCGGTTCATCCCTTGACTTAGGTGGCGTTTTTACGCATGACTGATTCATAACTCAGTGTTAAGTAGTTAAACCAAAACAAAAAAAAAGCATTTCTTTAAAAATGGTCAGGTACAAGGACTGGACTGAAAATGAGTGCATCCAAGGTGTCTGAGCTTCTGTCTTGGTGATTGCAGTTGCTTTTGTTGTCAGATAAATGGCACTAACTAGCAGCTATCTGTGTACATTTGATACACTTATGCAGACAGTGAATACATCTTGTTAACCAAGCAGTGAAAGTAAAGTTAGAGAAAGCAAAGCAAATCAGGTCGTGAAAATAAAGTGAAATGAAGTGCAAAACTCAAAACTACTACATGAGACATGAACGTCAGCCTCATGGCTGAAAAACTTGTGACTTATTCCACAACCAACCTTGTAATTTGGACTTTATTGCTCTCTGAAAGAGTACCATTATCTCTTGGAGTCTAATGCTATGTCAAGGCCAACACCTTGTGTGCATCTCTGCCAGGTCAAAGGCATATGAGAGAATGGCAGTACTTGAAAATATGGTACGAAGTGTAAAAGTTGGTTTCAAATAGATTTTGGTTCAGATCATGTTTGGATGGTAGCACATAATAAAGTGGCAGGGGTGCAGTGGGTAGGCGCTCGCCTAGAGGGTTGCCAGTTCGAGCTTCTGTCCCTGTGCTCCTGTCCCTGCGCTCTGTCCCTGCGCTCCTGTCCCTGCGCTCCTGTCCCTGCGCTCTGTCCTGCGCTCCTGTCCCTGTGCTGTGTTGTGTCCTTGGGCAAGACACTTAAACCACATTGCCTAACGGTAGCGCCGGTGTCTGGCTGCATGACTGCAGATGCTCATCTCTGGATGAGTGATCTGGACCAATCATTTCGTTGTGTGCGTTGTGTGCAGAATGGCAGTGAGTTGAATCTAACTAACTAACTAAATCTAAAGCGCAAGCCTAAGTGTAAAAGAAAGCTTCGTGTTGGAGGAGGATTGTCACTCATCTTTATAAGAATCCCCAATTTGTTATTCATATTTTTTCTAACCATCAGTTATAACTTGAAAGTCATTACAGAAGTTACACATGACCACTGAGCTTGAAATTGTAACATTTATTTCATAAGTATGCATATCAGCTGCACCCACCTTCCAAATTCTACATTTCTTCAGTTTTTCTCTTCCTCAGTAATTAGCAGCAACTCTGATAATAATATCAGTGGGCAATTCCCTGAATAGCCGGTGGCAGCTTATCTGTCACAACAGGAGCTACCTTGAGTAACCCTCTCTCATCTTGTCTCACTTGTGTACAGATTTTCACACGTTTCCCTGCAGCTGCAAAAACACTGACCCCGCCACGGTTGCGCACACGTTATTAAGCTAATTTGAAGCTTTAAAGAGAGTGTCGCTTAAGCCGTGGACAAGGCTCATCCCATGGTGATATTTTAATGAGGGAAAACTGATCCACATAAGCCAATAAGCAGGAGGGCATTAGACGTTACCTCAGTTCATCCTTCATGCTTCCATTAATTTCTCAACTTACATATCTTTCTTTGTCTATTTGTCATAATTATGCAAATATGCCCTTCATTTTTCTTTGCTTTTTGTGCTACTTAGCCTTCTGCTCTGTCCTCAACCTGAGTTTCATCAGTGCAGAAGAATGACAACATGAAGGATGAACAGCTTCTTGGCTCATTCGTGTAAGTCAGCTAGCTAAATACCCCTTGCTGGTACTTCTGCCTGGACCATATAAAACTAGTCTAATGACAGTTCTGGAGTCAGCTCAAGCATCAACGTCAGTCTCCCAGCTAATGGGTTGTGACAAGCCAAAGAGTAGCATAATTTTCACCACCAGCCATACAACACCCTCTCAGTGTGAGAATCTTTAAAGCATCAATTTAGTGTCATGGTGGAATGTGTGTGAATATGCACATATCTTCATGTATATGTGCACAGAAGAACAAACATTGGCATTGTGTTCAGTGGTCTGACAGTGCACATGGATATTCAGTAAAACCTCAGTTTCTCTGACTGACCATTGTCACTTGAGGCTTTTAAACACAGTTTTGGCTTCCAGAATGGTGTGAGTGTATCCCAAGCTTGAGTACAGAAGGCTTTTCACTGTGTGAGACATTGATGAGCCAAAACATAATGATGATTTCTACCTAATATGCTGTTTTCCTTGTGAGTGCCAGCAAAACAATTCAGACCTGCCAAGGCATGGACCCTGAAGTTGCCCTGTGGTATCTGGCACAATGATGGTAGAGCGTTACGTCTCATTAGCTGCAAGTTAGAGCTGCAGCAGATCAGACTAATTCCAGTCCTTTCCCCATTACTGGTAGGAGCTCAGATGCATCAACTCAGTCATACTCTAAATGCTTTTGTTGATTATATATCCTGCTACTGAAACCACTTGTTTTATTTAGCTCTATTTAGATCTGTTAATTTAATGAAGTGTGTCAGGTTACTGTGTTGCAGCCACTAACTATGGAAACAACTGCTAAGAGGCTAAAGAGGCTCTTAACTGTAATGGATTTTCAAAAAAAAATCCATGGTAAAGTCTAGACATGTTTTCTGCTGTTTATTGAAACATAAGGACTGACAAGCAATAGTTGCACTGGAACAACCAAAGGAAAAAGTGATGGTCAGCATAACATTTTGGAACCCTACTCACCTTCTTAGTCTCCAACCTGCTGCGCAAGTGAATAGGTAAGAAATGTAAAACCACAACCCTCATGTCAGTTACAGAATTGAAAATAAGACCTCAGTCACACCGTTATAGAGACCAGTCATCTACCCCCAGCAACTCCCTGGTCACTGGGGAAACAAGCGGAATTCCCCAGTCGGTTGGTGAGTAGTTGCTGGAGGTCGCTGGCTGTTGCCAGGTGAAATCAGTTGTGAAGCGGGTGCTGTACCAAAAACCTCTTTGTGATTGCTTTGTCAAATTTAGTTTGTATGGAAGATGTCAACTTGTCTGCAAATGCACACCAACTACTCACTGAGCGGTAGTGAAACTTAGAAATGTGTGGCACAAACCAGAAACTGGGAAGATTTGCCTTCAAAGTGCAAGTTGTATCTTACTACTGCAGCCAACATATTTCAAAAGGCACAACTTTTTTGAAGGTGAGTAGTCTCTGTTTCCGGTGTGTGTTGGTCTTTTCACAGTTTCACTACAGCTCAGCCAGTAGTTGATGAGTGTTTGCAAAGAAGTCAGTGTCTTCCATGCAGACTATGGGCTAACACGACAACTTGCTAGCGACCAACGCAATCGCACTACAGACCACTTTGTGATGAATTTTACCTACTGACTCCTAGAAACCTCCAACGACCAAATGATCGGGGAATGCACATTTTTCCTTTGAGACCCATGGTTGTCAGGGTGTCATTGACTGATCCCTAGGCTTGCATGGCTGGGGCCTAACAGTGGCTGACTGTCCATATGGAGCACCAGCACATTCCCAAGGATATAATATATTATAACAAACAGGTATGAGTTTAGAAGTCGCCCTGAATCCACACATCAGTCAAGTTTCTCTCAACCACAGACTGCATGCTCGCTTGCGCTCTCTGCAGTCTCTGTGGGACACAAGTGCAAACTCATACGATGCACATAAATGCACATATGCAGCTTCTTATTTTCCAGAATGAAAGTGGACAATGTGGTCTTGTTTATCTACAGGTAATGTTAGATAAGTTGGCTGGTGAGATTGATTAGTTAAAAAAGAAAGGTTGAGGGAAAAGACAGAGAATGAAAAGGCATGCAACTACATGGTGAAAATAAGTTTTAGTCAGGAATCTGGTCTTTTTAAAACACTCACTGCCTGTTTTACATTGTTGATGATCGGTATCAGTCGTATTGTGTGTGTGTGTGTGTGTGTGTGTGTGTGAGGATTTTTCAAACTTTTGCTTGATGCTTGAATGTGAAGTCATTTTAAAGCTCACTCCATTTCTACATGGTGTGACTAGTGTATTTCTAGTGAATTTTCAAAGTCGCACCCACATGCATGCGTTTGTTAGTCCCAGTGTTTTGCATTTGTAATGTAGATAACTTTCCTGAGACCATGAACACAGTGGACAAATTTCAGTGCTACAGATGTCACTATATACCCGAAGTGATAACAGCCATAATATATGAAAATTTTATTTGTATTTCACGTTATTAAAACACACAATGTTCTAATGACATTTGTTCTTTTTGTATAACTTCTGTACAGTTATGGTTACAGAGCTTCACTTGTATTTTAATTGTAATTAACCTGCTAATTAAACAGAATTTGACTAATAGCTACATTATTTTTCCCACAAATTCTATACAGATATGGCAATAACATCATTAAAGTAAATTCTTTTGATCACGTTAACTGTGCAATGAAAACCCGATATTGTGACAGCCCTAAACAGCAGCTAGGGATAGCCTACAAAATTAGCAGAGTGGCCAGGGATCATGTCAAATTCCCAGCCTGAGTGGCTGCCTCAGTCCTCCCCTGGATAGTAACCAAAGGAATGTGAGCAGCCCAAACAAATAATAAACACCACATTTCAAGGATTTCATGTTAGAAGAACTATTGCTTCTAAGCTTTGGCAAATTTTGAAATTAATAAAAATCTATATAATTACAGTAAGTTAACAGTAAAAGCTTTTTTATTGTGCCAAATTCCTATATTTGTGTGCTATGCTCTATACTTTACAGCTGTAATGGTTGTGTAAAATGGTTTGGAAGTTTGAAGAAGGGAAGAGGGAGTCTAACAACTCAGAATTACAAGACAAAGCTAACAACAGGCTTCTCTTCAGTCCCAGTATAATTTTAACAGAGAAAATGAAAACTGTGGCTTTGTGTACATGGTCTTTATAATTATTTTGCCATCCCTTTATGTCAAAGTAGTTTTGAGGCTGGGAAGTCTTCATTATGGTATGGTTGCCCTTGAGAACAAAACACATACAAGTCTGAAAGCACACACATTAAGAGAAGCACACTGAAAATGTAGGAATTTAGAAAGTAGACAAACACACATATACCCTCCCATATCCATAAGCTAGAACATCTGCAAAGCCATTCCTGTAAACTGGAAAAGGATCGGCACTTTCAAAAAGCACTTAACTGGTGATTGGATGAGCCATCTATCTATTGGCACCATCTACAGCATAATTTCAAACAATCACATCAACAAACTGCAGGACATAAAGAACAGTGAAGAAAAAAAAAACCAAGCTGCTTAAGGCGCTTTAAAAGCTCTCGGTGATTATTGCCATCTTTGTAAGGAAAATATGTCCATAAAAGGCATTCACAGGCACTCCATTTCACAGAATACTTGGTGAGTGTTTGGATCAATCATGGGTCTATTGTCACACCAAAAAAACCGAGAAAAAAAAACCCCTCCTGTTCCAGCTAGGGTACAGTTTGGTCTGAACTGACTGAGGTTTGCCTCCAGTCACATATCTTGAAGCGTGGTACAGTAAGAGGGATTCTGCCATGATCTTGCTATCTAATGGAGATCCAGAAAGAAAAAAGAAAAATACTACAAATTCTAAACTGGAGCTATATGCCAGGGTGTCAGGGCATGTGACAGGCATTTTTAACATTTTTGACCCTAAACACTTGGTTTTCTTATTTCTGTCCAGTCAAAATTTAAAACATGTGGCCTCTTTATCCACTAATGTCTATGCTGAAATCTGCTTCATCTTTCCTTGATCTTGGACCATGAAACTCTGCCGTTTGTCATGACAAGACACCTGGAACTATGTGTAGACAATTACTAGTTCGTTTTTATGCCAAGCTAATTATCTCCTGCCTGTAGCTCCATATTTGGCCAGACCAAAAGAGTTGTATCAAATTTATCAACTAACTCATGCCAAAAAAACATACCCATTTATCAAAATATCGAGCGAGATTTTAGTTTCTTTAGAAAAACTTCATCTCCATTCACCTCAAGAACTGAAGCTAGCTGTCCATCTGCCTCCACTGTCCAGCTGAATAATGAAAAGGTAACAGAAAGAGACAAAAGGTGCTGTCATCACTGAGAACTCAGATTCAGGTATGAAGCAATGAATGGAGTGAGGTAATCTTGGACCCCAATGAGCAACAAACAGAAAAGGAGTGAGAGCATTCAAGAACTGTCCCCTGACTGAACTTTAGTTGATCAATTAACTCCATTATGTTAATCTGGGATGCACTCCATGTTCCCTGTGGCTCTCAGTCTACACAGGAACCTACGGATGAGCCAAGACACAGAGAACAGGGAGACGAGTTCATTTCCCGCTGATCGGTGAATGAGGTCACGAAACGAGGAGCCTGGGGGCATCTGTCCTTGCATGAGGTCACCTCAGCTTCCGAAAATACAATGCACGTCCTACGAGTGGCCACTTCGATGCCTTGTCATGCTCAAATGAAGATTTAGCACCCTGTCTATTTTTATTGTGTTCTCATTTGCCAAAACTTTAATGAAGCTCAGATTTTTTAGTGCATGATACCATTTAAACCTGATAGAGTGAGGGGCAAAATCAAACACACACGCCTTCTTGTAAATGCACACCCAAACACAAGCCGTCACACGGAAGAACTAAAAGACACAGACACATTCTTGTTTCCACCTGATCCAGGTGAGTGGTTACATCTGCGGCTTTTTAAAAGCAAAACAAAGCAGTTTTTGTGTTGGTCAGAAAGGTTGTGACTGCGGGGAAGAATGCATCCCAAAGGTGATTCATGACAGTTTAGGATCTGTCGCTTTGAACTAGCACACCACATCAAGGCCATTTAAATGACCCAGAGAAGCAGCCCTGACTAAAAATAAAGAGGCAGCAAGGCCAAGAATAGCCTTGGCATGAAAGGAAGGAGTGAATTACTGCTGCGATAAGCCATGATTCCTACACATGCAGTTGGATCACGATGTGGCGGGGGAATGCAAATTGGTACCAGCTGTGTGGCCTTGGAGTATGCCGCTGCAGACAGGAGACAGGGTCCAACTATGCGGATTAATCATTTACTCATATAACACAGCCACGCTGGAAACCTCAGGCACTCACTGCATTTATCTCCATTCATGTGTGGTGGCACTCAGGCTTGGCTTTGGGAAGCGGTGTGTGTGTGCGTGCATGTGTGCATGCATGTGACTCGGGAAACAATACAGGCCTCAGTGCCCACCACCTAGTCCATCAAGGTTACCGAGGAAGAATGTTCACACAGTGGATCAGTGCTCCAAATCATGAGAGGCACAACTGTAATAAGACCCCTGCCACGCCCCCATATAATCTTATTTATCACCATAATGTTCTCTATTCAGATAGTCCAAAATGTTATGGTGTCAATCTGTTCCCAAGTTTGACTTTCGTAGAAACCATTTTGGCCTGCACTTTGGTTTTTGAGGCATTCCTGAGATTTAGCACCCAGTTTTCTAGGAGCAACAAATTCTGGGAAACCAAAATGCAATATTTCAGAGAACTATACTTCACTGGAATTTTTGATTCAGGGACCTGTGATTTTGAAAGTCAAGTCAGTGGGAGATATAGCCAACATATAAAGTTTATTACCACGAGAAACACAGGCCTTCAAGGAAAAGCTGAGATGTCAGTAAAGAGTTTGCTGACACGGTGCTAAAAAAGACTGCATCCACAATGAATGCTATGGATGTGTGGCAGCCTTTGCCAGGTCTGAATAACTGCTGTGTTCACAAATATAGAATCATGCACCTAATTTTATAGATTAGGGTTAAACTCTCTGTGTCACAACAGAATTTTAATGGCAGCACACACGCATACACCCACATACGCAAAACTCATTGCCTTGATGAGCTGTTGGTTTACAGGACGAGACCCCCATGTGTTACTCAGTGAAGCCTCTGTTTATGGTGCTGTTTTTATAGGTCTATAAAATATTAGTCTGAACCACTCTGCTCATGTGTGTGTGAAAAAGCCACATCTGAAGCCAGCTGGTTTGTCATGAGTGGCTGTGGGGAATAGGAGCTGATGCCGTGGCTTGGGGCCCTTCCTATAACAACACAGACTTCTTCAAGGGTCCCACTGTGACAGCCAAGACCACTGCTTGGACCTTGAACATCAAACACACTACAGGGGACCTGTGCTGGGTTTACCAACCAACCTGTCTGGTCATTTGCCAAGAGCAGGCTCTCAGACATAAGACATTACTCTGACATCACTGCACGTCCAAGCCTGTGAGGGGATGGATGTGGTGCTGTGTGCAGCTATAAGAAACTATGATCAGACTAAAGAAATGCATGCAAACCTCTGGTCTCTGGTGAAGAAGAGGAAGTTTGGTATATTACTGCAAAACATTCAGCCTGTCCCTGTCAGCATTTTGTCCTATATGCAGTCTTGTTCCTGTCCATTATAGTATTTTGCATCATAAAAGCCTCCTTAGCTCTTAGTAAAGGAAGATCTTTGTTAACTGACTAGATTATAAGAATTAGCAAAATTACTGAGAGATATAGCAGCCACAAAATCATATCAGTTCAGACACAAAGTCTATGTCAATGCATAAGTTCTCAATAGATTTCCACTTGCTAAGCCGAGATCTCTGCTCATTTACAGTCGTGTGAAAAAAGAAAGTTTTCACAGGGCTCATCATTCAGCAGCTCGTGGGAGCACCTTTAGCAGCAATAATGTGAAGTAACTATTTTCTGGATGATTCTATCAGTCTCTCAGATCACTGTGGAGGAATTTTTGCCCACTCTACTTTACAACGTTGCTTAGGTTCATTGAAGTTCGTGGGCATTTGTTTATTCACAGCTTTTTTAAAGTCCCAGTTGGGTGAGGTGTGGACTTTGACTGGGTAATTCTAACACCTTGATTCTGTTCTTTTTCAGCCATCCTGTTGTAAATTTGTAAAAAAAAAAAAAAAAAAATTCTTGGGATCATTGTCCAATTGCATGACCCAGGTTTAGACAAGCTTTATCTGTTAAAAAGACAGCCTCACATTTGACTTTAGATTACTTTGGTATACAGAGGAGTACATAGCTGACTCAAAGACTGCAAGGTGCCTAGGGCCTGTGGTTGCAAAACAAGCCCAATTCATCACCCCTCCACCACCATGCTTGACAGTTATTATGATTTGTTTGTGCTGATTTACTGTGTTTGGTTTTTGCCAAACATGATGCTGTACATTATGGATAAACATTTCCACTTTTGTGTCCAAAGTCCTTTGGACAGTGGAGACACAAGGCAACAGGACTGCATAGTCTTGTGAAAACTCTCTTTTTCACATGATTGCATATCTATAGAGGGTGATACTAGCTATTTCCATAACAGGTACACTTACAACCAGCACCAGCAAAGTCAGCCAAGCAGATGTTTATCTGGGAAGCCTGCAAACAAGAGATGCAAAAAGCACTTATTTTCTTATGAAAAGACTTCATCCCCATCTCTCTGCAGACAGGCACAACTAATGCACCTAAGGCTTTGCACATCATTACAAGGAGAATGTTTAGAATCTAACATACACACAACATATAAACAGACTGAGCTATATTTGTATATTCAGCAAATAACTGCGTCCCTGAAAAATGTAAATAACTCAAAAAGATAAACGGAATCTGTACAGGGGATATAAACCATGAGAAGAATAAAGAAGTGAGAGAAAAAAAGAGAGAGAAATTGGACAATGAGGAATTACAATGGAAGATGGCTGAAGGTTTTGAACCTGGCGTACATACCATATGCAACATTTTGAGTACTGAATGCACACACACACACACACGCACACACACACACACACACACACACACACACACACACACACACACACACACACACACACACACACATATACAAAGTGCATCCTATCCACCAACTCAGCAGGAAGAATGCGGGTCCAGTAAATATCTAGAAGGAGAGTTGACAGATGGCAGTGCTGAACACAATAATTACCACATACTTCCCACCACTGTGCATGTCTGCTACATCCTCAGCTCCTCAGGCCAACTCCCTCTAACCCAAACCAACAACGCACATTCAACCAGCAAGTAGCCCGCACAGCAAAGTCATCCAGCTTAGGCCTCATAAACAAAGCCTGGCTTCGACTTATCAGCTCAGCATTACCCATGTCACATACAGACTGGCTAGCTATCAACCAAAGGCATTAGCCCAAAGACATATAGATTTAGCCTAACTCGAATCATGTGGTACTGCAGCTGAGATCAGCTCTCACTACAGAAGCCTGTAACCGCAGAAGCACCAGAGGAGCCATTGTCTGCTTCTCTCACCAAACCTACCGTGACAGACTCCACTAAAACCACGCTTAGACCCTGGGCTGCTTCTCACACCATAAACGCTCAAATTCAATTCACTAGCTGTCTGCATCTCCCACCCAACCCACAGGTATGACTACACAAGCCTGAATGGCCAAGACAGTGATCATTAGATTGGGGGGTTAGAAACCATGAAGATGAGTGGCGCCCACCATTTCAGTGTCATGAAAACTAAGCTGCACCTCACTGAGGCTCCCTGGATTTTAAAAATGGCTCGCTCTGCTATGTGGTCTCCCAGAGGCAGAAAAGAGGTCCGCACTGGAGCAGGACATTAACATTGCAACAAGTACTTGTGGGTCCAGTTTATTTCAACTTGTTGCACAAGAGCAACGGAGCTTTAAATGTTTACAGCAGAGTTTTCAGCCTTGGGGTCGAGATGCTATTTGTGGTTGTTTAATATGCAAACAGGGTCACAGGAGATTTGTCAAACTGATACATAAATGTCTGATATATTTAGATGAAAAACAAGGAGTTCTAAATGAATCCAAGCACCCAAGGGATCTTTTTGAAGATTACACTTAAAAACAGAATTCCAACATACAGAATTCCAGGACCTGAAAACTGGGTCAAAAAGTTTCAAAAACCTTCATTCAAATGCAAGAAGTAACAGCCTTTTAGCTTTGAAACCCAACCTCCCAGGAAACAGATTTATTACATGACTCAGTAAAAGTTACTCACAGGCGATGGAAAAGAACGGGTTTAAGGGATAGATAAAGGATTGTGAGCAGGATAAAAGTGTGTTCTGTGCATTGCACAAACAACTGAAGGCAGCCTGATCCCTCTGTCTTACTGTGATCTTTCAGCACAAAGTAATGATGAAGGATGAACTGGCCTTCCAGGGTTCACTGAGTTGGTCTACAAGTACTCCACTGGCCCCTCCTCTCTGTGCACTCAGCTCCAATGCTTGCCCATGCCAGGAATGTTCACACATACAGATACAAACACAAACACTCAACAGGCGTGGTTTCAGAACTGGTAGAAGGTTATCAAACATTCCTGACCTGCAAGGCATTGGCTAAATTTGGAGACTTGTCCTCACCACAAAAAACTACAGCACTGGTTGTTTGTTCGAATGCCATGACTTATGTTTATGATTTACTGAGAAGGATCTCATGTGGCTGTGCGAATTATGACTGTTGTCTGTCAGAAGCAAAGGTGGAAGCTGTGTGATGTTACTGGCCCACAAAAAAATTCTTAGGGAAGAGATCTGGATGGATGGATCCTTGGGAAACACCAGGAGCTGTTGTGTATATCCTATTTACTAAAAGATCTGAGCATTGTTTTGTTGTACTGAGACCCTAATCTTCTCCTAAACTTAAGAATTTTTTTTTTAACATCAAACCATACCCTTTTTCTAACCTTAACAAAAACACCATGCCACGCAGACTCTGGTCATACATGTATCTCAACAAACTGCTTAACTGCAGCTCTGTTGCTGCCACTACATGGGATTGTCATGGGATTGGATTAATCGGACAAATTTATCATTCAAATTTGCCTCAGTCAAGAGAGACAGAAGGTGATGGTCTTACTGCAACTTGTTTGTATATGTTTTTTCCCCTCTGCATTTTAAAGTTTCAAGTTGTGTTTCTGGATGAAGAGATGTTTTCAGCAGTGCATGGAGAAACCAGAAATTCTTGGTGATCTAAGTGTTTGTTTTTTCTTTGCTTTTCTCTTGCTTGTATAATCTTCAAAATGAGAGAAAAGACAAACTCAGCTGTTACTTTACTAGGTACTCCTTGCTAGTACCCTTTTGAACTTCCTTATTTTTTCATGGCACAGATTGAAGAAGGTGCTGGAAACGCTCCTCAGAGATTTTGGTCCACATTGACATGGTAGTATCACACATCCATGATGTGAATCTCCCGTTCCACCAAATCAAACAGTACTGTACTGGATTGAGATCCACTGACTGCGGAGGCCATTTGAGTACAGCGAACTCATACTTAAGAAACCAGTTTGAGATGATTTGAGCTTTGTGACATGGCATGTTATCCTGCTAGAAGCAGCCTTTAGAAGATGGGTATACTGTGGTCATAAAGGGATGGACATAGTCAACAGCAATATTTAGGTAGGCTGTGACAGCTAAACAATGTTCAGCTCGTACCAAGGGGCCCAAGAAACCATATAAATATCTCCCACACCATTACACTACCAGCAGCCTGATCCATTGATACAAGGCAAGATAGATCCATTCTTTCATGTTGATTATGCTAAATTCTGAGCCTAACCTTTGAATGTCACACCAGAAATCAAGACACATCAGACCAGGTAGCATTTTTCCAACCGTCTGTCGTCTGTCAGAAGTGGCACACAGCGTGGTCTTCTACAGGTATAGTCCATCTGCTTTAAGGTTCTACATCTTGTGCATTCAGAGATGCTCTTTTGTACACCTTGGTATACCTGTTTAATTCCTCATTAACAAAAATATCTAATCAACTAATCATATGACAGCAGCTCAGTGCATTTCGGCATGAAGACATGATCAACATGACCTGTAGAAGTTCAAATCAGGGAGAAAGGTGATTTTGAATGTGTCGTGGTTGTTGGTGCTAGACAGGCAGATTTGAGAATTTCAGAAACTGCGGATCTACTGGGATTGTTCCACACAACCATCTCTAGGGTTTATGGAGAACAGTCTGAAAAAGAGAAAATATCCAGTAAGCCACAGATGGGAGCTATTTTGATATGGCAATATGCATATTGGAAGGCATCAGAAAAGTTGCCATACTATAAACAAGGGCACAGAATCAGTAAACACCATTATCAGTAATGTTAGAGTTGCTTTGCATAACAACCAATAAATCAGCCAACACTTCTTATGCAACATAATATAACACTGGCTTAGAATAATTAGTAGCTTCACTTTGTTCATACAATAGCGCCCCTTAGAACTTTTATAAGAAATTTAAGGTATTTCTCTAACTACTTCTGCATGATCTTGGTCCAGCATATCTGTAATTTACCTTCCCTTTTTTCCTTCTCTGTCTTCTAGTTCGGTGTTTATCTGTTTCCTTCTCCCTCCATGTGTTTCGCTGGTAGAGAGAGAAATTGAGTCTGCCTTCTAACCATGTGAAACTGGACTCTATCAGCCATGAACCATCAGTGATGGAACCACAAGCATTGGTAATCACACTACCAAATGCTTATGTCAGATGTTATAAAGTGCCCATGTGGGCCTCATGAAGGACTCCTCTGTGCCATCTCTAATAAAGGGCCCTTTTATTACCACAGCGACTCACCGAGTGGTCTGGCCAGGGCCTCAATTCTAAAAATAAAGAAATATACATGTGCATTTTAGGCATTGGTATATTTTGGTCATGGGGAATTCATGCATATTCACTGATTGTTATATTCATTTTGAGGAATTTTATTTAAAAACTGAAACTCTATTTCTCAAGTCAAACTTTGCAGTGTGACAAAAGCACTAAAATAGGCAGTCTTTTGACCCTTTTTTCTGAGACAGGAATGAGGTTGGAAACATGTTGGTCAGTAATACTGTTTACAGAACTGCCGAGTACATAAATTCATCTTCGCTCCCTGTGAGTTGACATATTGTCAAAATAGTAGCACTTAATCAGTGAGATTTCCCCAAGGAACGAAATGTACAGCGCAAACAGAAACACACATGCTCAGTTCATACCTCCCACGATTCACACCAGAGAATTTGTGTCCAAAAGCATTTCTGGCACCTGAAATTAAGAGGCTGTAGATGGAGCCAAGCCTACAACACAGTTAATCAGCCATACACTGGGTGAAGTGAATGAGAAATGTTGGAGCAAGATGAGAGTTAGAAAATATGTTTTTTTAAGAAATTAAATGACTTTCCTTCCTTAAGGTGGCCATTAAACATTTCTTTATTAATAACAGATCACACGACTAGACAACTTGGGATTTTCTTCCTGGTGAAACGACTTTAGCCAGTCATTAGCCAAATCTGCAATATAGCATCTGTGTTTTAGCATCTTTCAGGTTATTGTTTTGCTGTTCCAGCATTACTGTCTGATTCACTCTCATTAAAGAGCTTCACATTTGCTCCCATCCAGGGGCAACTTCATTTTCTGATAGGGTTTGACATTGGAGTAAAGATCATCCTGTCATAGCAACCCAGGTCTGAGCAGAAGCTCCATCCCTGCTCTTTCTTCTGTTGTTCTGTTTTTAAGACCTCTGCTGAACTTACTACTTACTTATGCGGTCCTGTGAAAACTAAGTGCACCCTATGATTCAGTAGCTTGTAGAACCACCTGTAGCAGCATTAACTTGAAGTAATTCTTTTTTTTTTGTATGATTTTATGTTTCTCATATCATTGTGGAGGAATTTTGGCCTACTCTTCTTTTCAGTGTTGCTTCTGTTCATTGAAGTTTGCAGATATTCGTCTGTGCACAGCTCTCTTAAGGTTTCACCACAGCATTTCAGTCAGGCAGAGGTCTGGACTTTGACTGGAGCATTGCAACACCTTGATTCTTTTCTTCTCAGCCATTTTATTGTAGATTTGCTGTTGTGCTTGGGCTCATAGTACCATTACACCACCCACTTATCACCAAGCTTTAGCTGTCAGACAGATGGCCTCACATCTGGCTCTAGAGTACTTTGGTATACAGAGGAGTTGATGGTTTACTGAATGACTGCGAGATCCTGTGGCTGCAAAACAAGCCCGAATCACCACCCCTCCACTACTGTGCTCTAAAGTTACTAGGATTTGTTTGCCCTGATATGTTATGTTTGATTTTTGCCAAACATGTCGCTGTGTATTATGTCAGGCATCTCCACTTTGGTCTTGTCTGCCCAAAGACATTGTTCCAGAAGTTTTGTGGTTTGTAGAGATGCAAATTTGCATAACTAAGCCATGGTGCCATGTTGTTTTTAGTGAGAAGAGACTTTCTCTTGGTAACCCTTCCAAACAAGCTACACTTGTTCAACCTTCTTCTAAATATACTGTCATGTACTTTAACGTTTAACATGTTAACTAAGGCCAGTAAAGTCTGAGATGTAGCTCTTGAGCCTTTTGCACTTTCTCTGAGTATTGCATGGTCTGACCATGGGGTAAATCTGCTGAGATTTACACTCCTGAGAAGATTGTGGCATTGTGTTAAAACACACCTGAATGCTCCAGACCAGCAAACTTCCAAAGCTTCTGCTTCCATAGCGCTACTCACATTTGCTGATGATCAATTAATCAAGTGCGCTTGATTAGTAGCACCTGGCTCTTGAGGACTGGCACTAGTGAGAGGTAGATGAGCATGTATTCCTTGTATGGACCAATTACAAGACCCTTCCTTAGATCCTGTCAACCAAGCACTTTATCTCTAGTCAGGCTAGGCAGGGCTTTGTTATCTGGGTTTAAACATAAAACCCTGGCTCCAAAAACATGAAATGGGATACTCTAGTACCAGTAATTCTCAGACTAATCCAGTACTAGTCCAGGCACCCTATTATCTCTTTTTTGTGTACTGGGAACTCCCACCTGGGATCTCTCTTGGCTATCAACTGCCACTGTTCCCAACCCAGGAAGTAGTAATTGCTGTTCTTTAAGTCTAATCACCTTTGCCACTGTTGTAAATATGAAGAGATCCAAACAGCCATGTTCCAGAGTGCCTCTCACAAGTGCCGTGCACAATGCTTTGGTTGTCCTCCAAATAGATCCCATTAAAAAAAAAAAAAGAAACATTCCCCTGTTAAATAAAGCCAGTGTCTTCACAAGCTTTGCCAGTTTCCTCTGTCCATCATACTCTCATGAAGTTTTCGGCTTTGCAGTAAAGCTTTTAAACCTCTTTGTCTTGTTTTTTCTTAGTGCAGCCAACTGATAAATCTCAGCTATTTCTCTAAAATGTTGAACAAAGGAATTGTGAATGTAGGACTTTGGTTTATATGATTTACTCAAATAAAAAGTGAACATTCCCAGTTTTTTTCAGTTTTCTAAAACATATACGTGTCAAGGTAAAAGGTGATGATAGGTTGGCTTTTTGTTACGTTTGTTGCTACTACCACCAAGTGGCCAAAATAATCTGATATGGCAAATTCAATTAAAGTAAAAAAAAAAACAACAAAAAATATAAAGTGAAAATATGAGTGTAATTTGATTTATTTGTGCAGCTTATATTAACTTAGCTCAGTAGTTCAGTAAGCGACTCTGCTTTGGTAGAGAATATATGGATAAACTAAAAGTACAGTTTAATTCTAAAAAATATATATGAAATGCCATCATACTTCTGCTAATTTCACCAGAATTAAGTAGTACAAAATGTGTATTTTTCTTTTTTTTAAAAAACGTCATATCAAGTTACTAGCTGCTAACAGTACAAAAGGTTTTTATACATATTTAATTGTCAGACAAAATAATGTATTAAAAAAAAGACCTTTGACAAGATTTTTCTCAAGCAAACATACCTTCAGAAATGTTAAAAATCCTGCAGAGACAGAAGAGCGGTCTACTTTTCAAGATTGATGAAATTAGCCATTCCTGGGTTCAAATTCTTCTTTGACTCCCCAGAAAATACAAACATTGAGGCAACACCGAGAGTTAAAAAGTGTCTTAATTCTTTCAACTGCAATAACCAACAGTAACCAGCTAACTAATAACTTATACCAGTCCAGTTTGGAGAGTTATTGAAATTAAGCTAGTTGGCATATAGTGCTCTGCCACCATATCGCTAGCTACAGAGGTATTGTTAGGTAAAAAATGCCAATGTAGCACCACACACCACTTTTATAAGTTTTACAACTAGGGGTTAAAAAGTACAGTACACACTGAGGTCCAGTCAATGAGGTAAAGCACTTTCGAGTTCCCAATCGACAAACACGTACCGAGATGACACCAATGACACTAAGAGGTTAGTAATTAATATGCTGCTACATGGTAGGAAATATTTTCTACCCAAATATTTGGGTACGCTTAATGTTCATAATGAATTCTTAGTTGGCTATATGGTTAAGATGTTAGCATCTGGGACCATGAGCCCAGATGCTGTTGTACACTGTATACTAAGTTTAGCTTAACCACATGAATAGTGCTAATAAAACCCTGAAAAGTGGGAAGAATGATAATTAAATTGTTTTTAAGGTATTATGCTGTTTTAAACAACAAAGATGAGGGCACTCTGGAATGTAAAAAAAGACAAGAGTCCCAGCTAAAGTTGGACAATTGGACCTTGGGGGCAGTATTATTGGAGAGTTGATAAAACAACATTTAACAAGAAGAAAGCAGTTCAGCCGGTTGTTCTTCCTTTGCCTCTAAGTCTCTCCATCCTTTCCCTTCTTTTCCGCTGTCACTTTCCATCTTTCCCCTGTGATGATGCCAGAAGAGTGGCAATTAGAATATGTGCACGTTTGCATGTGCGTGCATGCATTTGCACAAATCTGTGTGTAATGGGTGTTGTAGTGCTGCTGCTGCTGGTGGTGGTGGGGTTACTGGGCTTCTGCTCCATGGATGTCATAATTAGGAACTGAAATTCTGTGAATTCCTGGGAAGGTTAGCCGGTCCTAGAAGGCTTTTCATCTGCTGCATCAGCCCAGCCCCCTCTCAGCCTCTGGCCTTATGGAAAAATACAACATGTTCCAACACACACCATCACGGCAATCAATTACCCCTAACTGTAGAAAACACATCGTAAACAACAAATATCCCAAAACATCCTACAATTGTAACCTCATGGCACTGAGGTTCACAAGCATCTGTGACATGCTGGTTTGATCTGGACCCAACCACTAATTCCTGAGCTGGCTAATTAACCTCAACTATTCTAAATATATCATGTGCTTTATTTATACCACTATAAGAAAATTGTTCCTTACTTGGTGTTTTTGTTTTCCAAACAAGAAAAAAAGTAGTAAATGCATCCTCAGCAGTACAATAAAATGCTTTCCTTAAAGACAGGTACTTATATATAAGCTTGTTATATGATCACAATAACAGACAAATGCTTTCTGTATATGCAGGCGCCAGAATAGAAACAATGCTTTCCAATCAAGCCATGTCAAACAACACTTTTCTAATGAGCTGCCTACCAGGGTTATTATTTCTCACCAATGCTGCGTCCAAGATATATCAGATAAGTACGGGCTAATCAAAGACCCAAATAAAAGTGGATATTTCTTCTACAGAAACTAACTGCTTATATACCTGTGACTCCTCGAAACCACATGAAACTGAATTAAGAATGTGGTGCAATTCAGAATTGTTACTTTGAGGTTTTGGCACTAAACACCAGGAGTGAGGTAGCTTCTCTAGACATTTTTGGCTGCTGGTTTTCAACTTAAATTGGGGGCTTTGGTAAAAAGCCTAAAATCATGTTGGTGGTTAGCATGAGGGTAACTATTTTTTTTTTATTGTTGTTGTTGTTGTGTTTTTTTTTCTTTGTTTGTTTGTTTGTTTTTTTGTTCCATTCTCAGGTGAAGTATTGTGATTTTTGGACTTTTGTGATGTGGTTGGAAATGTAACAACAATGGGTCTGTTTGCTATCACCAGGCTTGCTAATGCTAATGCTACTAGTGCTACTATAAATAACAGTAACAACAGTAATAAGCATCTATGTAATTTTAGTTCTGTATATTTTTAGATTGTGTTTTTAACATTATTGTTAATTATAGTAACATGGATTGCTTTACTCCTAATGCAAATAGTGCTTTTTTAGGTGCACTAACATTTCTTTAAAAGCTTTCATGTTCAGAAAATTGCGAACTGTAGTTTTGTAATTGCATGTTGGCTATTCCAACTTTTACGTAGTTCTGTACTCTGTATCAAATACGAGGCTGTTTGCACTGGTGCAAAATGTGCACATCTTCACATTATTTGCATTTAACATCCTGCTTTGGGCCCTCAGCTGCATTTGTTCATCAGTGTCAAGTAACTGATGCCGTTTTTTTGAAAAATGTCATTTGAGCCTTGTGCTTAGGGCTCTATCAACTTGTTTCCTTCTTGTTTTGAGGGATTAAATTGAATAAAAATTTCCCTTCTTATTTGGATACTTCTAATAGCCCTGGATTAACACCCAGTGCTGGAGACCTCACAGTGCCTTTATGTGACAAAAATCTGAGTGCACTGCCAAATTCAAATTTAGTTTGCCAGCCTTAGTGATGCTGGAGACATGCAACCTATTAGTTTTCACAGGTTGGCCTAACATCAGGTTTCACTGGCGTCCATGTAGGCCAGTGTAACTTTGTGGTGATAATTGCACAATAAACACACTGAAAAGTGTAAAACGATTTTCAGCATTAATACAAAACCCTGTTTATAAACTCATCAAAGTGAGGTCATAGCCACTGAACAAAGGCTTCTGTGATGACAACAAAAATCTCACTGTACCGCTGAAAGATATGCCACAGGATCAAGGACTGAGCAAAGCATGTGTGCATTTTTATTTAAGGGCAGCGATCAGTGACCTCTTTCTGTCACAGTGGGAGTGCTGCCAGGAGATGTGGTGTTCTAACTTGGACAGGTAAAATGAATGACACTGAAGAGCTATGTGGTTGAAAAATGCTTCAGAAACTACGTTAGGTCAATATGAGTTTACCTCAAATATATATGCATACATCACACAGTCAGCTTATTCATTTAGTTTCCATATTACCTACAAGTGAATAAGTGAATGCATAAATTGATAAATGAAGTTGCCATATGCCCTCTCAAACACATTTACACACTGGGGCCAACATTTTGGTCTTACAGTGGAAAGCGGTATTGTTCCACAGCAAGAATACTGTGAGCCAGCTTGTCTTCTAACACAGTCTAATGAGGCAGGACCAAATGACTATCCACTCTAACACTCTTTCTCTACGTGCACTTCTCTGAATATCGTCGATTATCCCCCATGTCTTGGCTGACCTGACTCTGAATATGGGTCACAGACTACACAATCACCTGGTAATTACCAGAGAGTAAACAAGCCAAGCCAGAGGAGAAGTTTTAATGATTGTCAGGATGCCACAAAGGACTCTTCATCTCTAATGAGGGGTAAGTGTGTCATATTATGTTGCACAATTGTTGGACCTGACCACTATGATAAATATAGCATCCCTCCAATATTATGGGATCAAGAAAATTTTGGGTGATCAGTGCAATCAAACAGAAGTGTAACCTAGAAAGACTTCCTCTGCTTCAATGATGATGTCAAACCTGACCTTACATAATAAACACTTTGCCCAATTCTTGAATCAGATGATTAATTGCTCGCCAGTCTTTTCAGCAGCTATGACACTATGTGCCACCCACGGAGTCCACTCTGGCCTCATGTCTCACTCTCATTAAATGGGGCCTTTGTGTCCCAGCTGCTCTCTTTTTGTCCCAGCATGCCCACCTATCAGAGAGGTCGACCTCTGTGTCTCTAGCCATGATGACATCACCTCTGACCTAATCGAGGTTGGGGCAGCCAAGGTGAGGGCTCTCACAGGCAGCTACAGCCCATCTCTTTCCCCTTATCACTCAATAACTCCTTTGTGCTGGCGAGGCCTGCGGGCTTATATGGACAGTAATGAGACGGGGCACTTTGTAATCTGCCAGCACTGTAGCAATATAACCCATACAGAGCAAACTCTATAATAGCACATTGTTTGAGGCGAGTTAAGTGAGGTTCTGCGATGTGGTGCTTTCACACCACTTGGAGTCAGAGCCCAGAGCTGGCCTGCTGAGCTGGGCCAGTAAAACCTCTCTTTTCACGAGTCAGGTGAGTTAACACACCAAGAGACCGAGAAAGGTTTTGCAGCTCGCCGCTGAAAGATTTCACGTTTTTCTGCACACTCACAAAAAAGATGTTAAATTTAAACACACATCAATCATCTCCTGGATTTAAAAAAAAAAAGGCACTGTCATCCTGCTAAATGGGAAACTTTCTTATAAAATAAGGTTTGAAAAGGGTCAGGGTTTGGGAGATGCACACACACACACACACAAATGCACAGTCATAAACTGAGCCAGATTTAGAAACTAAGATATCATATTCAGGTTCCTCGAAGACTTTGGTATGTGATATTTCACAGCTTCTTCTTCTCACAGCCCAGCACTCCTGCTTTCTCATGCGCGTTCTATTCTGAGAGAGTTTTTAAGTTATGTTTACACAGCAAAGCTTAAAATTCAGCTTTGATTTACTGCTCAGATTTGTTTTTCCAGGATCATTTTTATTAATTTTTTGTGGCTTTATTTAACACCACTCAGAAAAGGCTGCAATTACTGACTATAAAATGCAAACATTAATAATAATAATGTAGCAAGTAAAGACTTGGCATGCTTGAGTAGAGGTATGTCAGTGATATTGAGGTCATATGTCATCAGACAGCTATAGTGGCTCATTGGTTGGGTTGGTTCCACAAACGACTAGCTCAGTGTAAAAACTGTTATATAACTGTTTTATTTGCATATATTTTGGTTTTAAATGAATAGTTTGATCTTTTTTGGGAAATCTGTTTATTATCTTTCTTGCTGGGAGTCATTTGAGAAGATTAGTACCACTCATGCACATGTCCGTACTTAGCACAAAGAAAGAAAAACAGTGCGATAGTCTCGTATTGCACCCTCAGGGAAACCTTTTGCCAATTTTAAACTTCACTTTGTGGGCAGATTAGACAAATGAGATAGCAATCGCAAGTGTTGGAAAAATATCACCTGCAGTGACATTTTTACAGTCACTGTTTTGACAACAAGAACCAAGCATGCCACAGGATAATGTAAGGTTTTGAGTGAATCTTCTGCAGGGTCACTCAAGAGTTATTGTCCAGCAGTTTTCTACAGCAAAGCCTGAACTTGTAACCAAATTACACACACATGCTTCCCGTAAAGTACTGTAAAGAGTCTGTAAACTAGTAACATTAATTGCTGTCACAGAAGCCTCCCTCTCAGTGAAGCGTCCCCCTAATTCACACACAAATGCTTGTGCACTTGTACACACACCCCAGCCTGGCCTCTCTGTTGTGGTTTCATTGGTCGGTCACTTGCCAGGGCCCCAGGGGTCCCAACTCAGAACACATGTCTGCTTTCTGTATGTTTACAGTACAGCAGTCAAAGTGAATGAACGTTATGGCTGTCAAAGCACACTTGTCTATTTTCTGGAGGCTGTCACCACAAGAAGACAATGCATTTGTGCAACGTAAACATGAAATATATTCCTAATCCACCGAAAACAAAACACATTTAAAAAGTTAAAAAAATAACAGCTTTAGCTACCACGAGAACCAGACCACAGCGGCGCTCAGGCTTTAGATGTTTCGCTATCCACACGCAGTCACTGCTCTGCAGTGTGCATGCAGATATACAAGTCAGCATAGCCGAAGCAGTTAAGTTGTACACGACAAGTGCTTGGAGGCTGATGTGCAGCATCACTCTCACATCCCCAAAATGTGAAGACAGTAAAACTCAGCATTTTAGACAATATGGAATCTGTATCTATGAATAGATATTAAATTACTCAGAAAATGGAATATTAACCTCTGTGGTTGGGTGACAACCAGTAAGCCTAATTTGCTAATGACAATGTGATTGGACTAAAAGCTGCAGAGCAGTCACTAAATGGAAGTTGATGTGAGCTTTTTCAGTCAAATTTACAGCTATGTTTTGAAAATATACAGTAGTTGGCCCCTGTCTGATCACAGCACAAGAGTATCTTCAACCTTGTGCATAGCATTTTAAGTCACTTCATTTATTTGGTTTGTCAAACCACTGAATGTTCTTGCTCTCTGTGCCAGTGCTTGGTGTTTTGTGTTGCATTCAAGTAAAATAGTAAATATGCATTGTATGACAGAGGACCACTTCTCGCCACCTTTCAGCAAGTCAGTCAAATACTGGGATGCATGATTCTGAAAAAAATACCACTCAAGGTAGCTCTTGGTTTGTGATACCAGTATCAACTGCATTTATTTGGGAAGTAAAAGAAATAATGGATTCAATATACATGTCTAGGTCTGCATCAGTTAGTGTTGCTTTCTAAACCAGCGGTTCTGAAACTGTGTGATAGGCCCCTCTGGGCCCCACATAGTGCCACTGCAGGTGGGATGTTGATGAAAATGGGGAAACTAAACAGGGATTAAGCTGGATTTTTGTTGATATTATTGTACTTACTTAAATATATTTTACTTTTTGAAACTTTGATTTTTTTTTATTGTCAACAACTGACAGAAAGAAATGTGTCAAATAAACTTGTTTCTGCTTCCAAAGTGAAGCATGCCAGAATAAATTTGAAAACTGCTAATGTGCACCAACCCACTGAGCTCTGTGCATCAGCTCCGGAATTCTGGTGAAAAGCTGCAGAAAAAGCAAGTGTATGTGCCATGAGTGACACTTTTGCTGAAAGTGTCTAAGGCTGTTCAAATGCCAGCAGTTACAAAAGGAACATTAAAGTGAACCAGTAAATAAGTATAACACTTGCGTGCCCCCTGGTCGTTAGATTTTGTGCCTAAGCTCTCCAGAAGTTGTTTTCCCATACGGCCTGAATGCAGCGTCAGTAGGCAGCGGTGACGCACACGCTATTACAAGCCTGTGGTCCATTTCAGCACTCTGATTGGGCCAAATCGAGGGTGTGTGGACAGCGTGGGCAGTTTTTAACAGACGTGAATTGAGCAGGAGACTCTGCTTTGTGGTATAGATACAACCGGGAAAGAGCAAGATCATCTCCAGACGCGTGCCACGGCGCGCTATACATACACCCTTCAGTGTGGACGTGACGGAAGTCGGGTTGACTTTTAAAATACTGCTGCGCTGCAATTTCCGTTCCGTGCTCATCAAGCTGAAGCCAACTTCTGATACTATGTATTACTATGCATACTATTTGCATACTAATTTTAACACATTACTTTGTGTTCAAATTGAAACACGCCATATTGATAGCTTATCAAAAAAAGTGTGTTAACACGTGCAGAGAAGACAAAATGGGGCAAGATTGTCATAAATTCATGGTAGAAAAGTCTACCACATCCACCAAAAGAATATAATGGGAATATTGAAATGTTGAGGTTTTCTGTGCTGCATCATCTCCTAGCCAAAATACCTCCCATTTCTCGGCTGTGGTGACTTCTCCAAAACTCATTCCACTGACTAAAAACCTCAATTAAAACGATAGATACTGCAGTCTCAAGACAATAATTATCTATATTTAGAGCTATAAGTGATCATCATTTTGGTTTAGGTTAAAGCGGGAGTCCAGTTCCCGCTCTAGGCTAATTTCATTGATGGTCTAAATATAGCCTAGGTTTTTTTTAAAAAAAATTTCCAGCAAACAGAGCCAGAGCTTCCCAGGAAAGGGATTTTTTTCATGAAAATTAAATGTTATGATAAACAGATTTCAGAGTCACAGATCTATGAAATTTGGGCTGCCACAATCAGATGCCTGTTTGTCTGTCTCTTCCTGTCTGTCTTTCACTCACTCTCTCTCTCTCTCTCTCTCTCTACACACACACACACACACACACACACACACACACACACACACAGAGCTGCCAATTGCTTATGGGGCATCTGAGCGGTGGCATATTGTATTTATCTTTGGGTCTGGTTGTAGTTGGGCCTTTACCACCCACCTCCCACCCCAACCCCCGTTGTTACACACCTCAGGGTTTTAACAACCACTGCTTGTGGTTTTAGGAGGTTTCTTTTCCTTGCAGATTAGGTGAAGAGGAAACTTGCCTAGGTTATGGATGTAAATGTATTTGTCTTCCGGTGTTAAGCCTGAGTGTAGATAGTTGGGTTTGTTACTGCACGGTTGCCCTAGTGCTGTGTTGTAATTAAAAATGAAAAGGACCAGACAATTAGTACCAGTGGGCCCCCTAGAGGCTTCAGGTATAAGTGCATATCCCCATGCTTCACCCTGATTGTCATTTCCCGCTGTTGGTGCCATTTCTTTTTCACATGTAGCAGCCCTCTGGCATGCCAAGCCATGCAGCAACATGCTGGCTTGCATCACACTACCGACTCCTATAGAGGTCTTTACCTGAAAAGTAGTAACACCATTAGGTCACTGGAAAAATTCAGAATATAGAGACTTAATGTTCCTTCTGCAGGCTCAGTGAGCTTGCAGTCATTCCACATGGCATCCTCAAGTGTTGCTCTTGAAAAAGATTCCTCAAGCGTCTCCAAATGTGCAACCCTGCCAATGTTTGTCCTCTATTCTTAGATCACTCCCTGTAGTAGTGGTTAGCAGACCTCATTGTCACAGACTAAACTGGGAATTGTGTAACAGAGCTCTCTCTATTTAGTTCCTCATTAAAAAAAGTTAAGGAACTCTATTTATAGGAGCTTTTAGTCATAAAAGTTATTATAATCTGACCTTAAAATCAGTGTAAATTATTAATAGGTTAGTGTGCAGCTCTCAGGCAGTTAAATTTCATGAAGTGTTTCTGTCACAGCAAACTTTGCACCCACCTTCTGTGGAAGCAGTGGGCTCACAGGTGCTGTCAGCACTGTTTAATTGGAATACTACCTTCAAATAACGACTGCTAGGTTGCAGATGCACTGACATTTATTTTATTCATATGTAGCATGTTTGAACATTATACGTGTTACATTTTCCAGTGTGTTGTTAAGGTTAATATTTCTTGATTCTCCCACTGCTCTCATATGTATCCCATGTAAGCATAAACAGACTTTAAGTTCATTTTTCATTGTAGCAATAAGAAGCAGGAAGTGCAAGTTAACTTAATCAATATCAACTGGATAGAGACTATTAAACATCTGGTGGGATATTGGATGTCTAAGGGTTATACTGATTGCAGAATTCAAGTCAACTTATTCATGAATATTGCTTTAGAGGGCCAGTTTTATGGCAAAAAGGGGACTTTCATTGGACACTCCCCTAAAACCTTGGACGTGGATTTCTGCGTCTCTGATTGGTTGTAAAGCCCCGACCGACAACACCTGCTTAACTCCTTCATCCAAATTGACACCCGGGGCTCTCAGAAATATAGGCAGCATCACTTCCAGCTCATGCATTCAGTCCCACAGCTGCCCCATAAGACACCGAGCCGCAGCTCCGCTAATCCAAGGTGCACCCTCACACGCAGAGACACTCGCACTCCCGGATCTTTGCAGGGAGATAGAAGCTCATTGTCGGAGACGCAATGTTTGTCAAACTGGCCGTGGTGCTGCTGATTTTGTCAGTACTGGAGCAAGCAGTGGGATCGGATAATATTGACATTTATGACAGTCCCCCGGAGAAGCCTGCGAGCCAGAAAGGACGCCTCTCCCTGCAGAATACAGGTAAGAAATGAGTGGCAATAGAGGTAAGAATGTGGGGATTCTTGGCTGGTGGAATCGTGGGGTTTGTCCGGACACGTGTTTCATGTGGCTGCAGATTCAACCATGCAGGAGGCACGTTCAGGCGGTTTGGCAAACCCGGTGTTTTTATTTTTATTTTAACTTAAATCCCGACATTTCACACGAGAGACGTTTTTCGATACATGCGAAAGACGATATTTTGTAAATACTCTCGGACAGAAATTCAATATGTTAGTAAACTATTAATAGAACGGCGCAAGGTAATAGGTAACGTATACGGCAGCGCATCTAGGTGTGCGTGCGCGCTGGTTAATGTTTGTGCGCGCGTCATAGCTGAGTGTTTCAGTGGTTATCTGCTAAAAAAATTAATATCTGGTGTCTGTATGTGCTGTGTAGGCTGTCTCCTGATATCAGTGTTGGGTAGGGTGTGCAGGTTAGTAGATCTGTAATGAGGGTACTAGCGCGGCGCCTGGTCTGCGCTGAAGGCAAGCTGGAGTTAATTTACTGAACCAATCCTCTGAGGCAGTAGTGCTTATTAAATACCATAAAAAGACAAGTATGCTTCACCTAATTAACGCAAAGCCCCAACACCAATACCACCACCACCATTTCGGACTGCTGCTCTTTCCCCGAAACTTGCAGTTTATATTGGGTGATTTGCCCTCACAGACCGCAAGACTTGGTTGAGACCGACCATGTGAACCTGTGTCAAAATATTAGAGCCTAGTTGTTATATATTTCCGCCACCCTGAAAAAATGGGACAAACTCCAATGCAGGTCTCTCTGCAGAGACCCTGGTAACACCACTGTGTAATTCAATGCACGCTGCGGCCAAGCTCGTACGATCCAAGCACATTCCCGTGATGCCAAAACAAGCACTGCTGACAGCGGCTCACTTTTCCTGCGTACTAAAGTTCAACTCAGTGCCTACAAGCCCCCGTAGCAGCCCCCCACCCCACTTCCCCCCAGCACACATATACACACAGACACACACACTCCCCCCTGCTCCCTCTACCACCACCACCACCACCAAGGGGGGAAAAAAAGACTCTTTGTTGACAAGCGTGATTTCTAATAAGTCACACTTAATCCTTTATTTGCTGTGGTCGAGACGAAGTCTCCTCTGCGCAAACGGGGGCGCAACTCCGACTGAGACAAAGAAAGCTGTTCTCACGCCCATCAGTTACCAGCTCCGAAATTAATCACGTGTGTAATGATGTATTACTTGAGTTCACAGTTAACGGGTGTCAGAGTCAAATCGAAACTGTAAATGGTCTTTTGCCTCACGAACTAACCTACAGTTTGCCGTGTTAATTTAAAATTGAAACGGGTTCTCACTGTAAGCAGCCGTTTCAGTGACGGGTTCCTTGCTGGCACTCTCAGAATAAAGGGTCTCAGAAACAATTCAGAGAGATTTTGTTCATCTCTGCCTTTAATTAAATGTTTTATCCTTGTAACTAATGGCTGCAGTAAAAAAAAAAAAGTGTATGTGTTGGGGGTTTATGATTATTATTATTATTATTTTATTTTATTTTTTGCCTGCGTTGCTGCTGTTGCATTTTCAGTAGTGGCTCTGCAAATGCAATAATGCAAGACTTGTTGATGCACATTTAGTGAAACTGAAATGGCTGCTTGTGTTTCCTCCACAAGTAGTTAAAGCTGTATCTGCAATGCACCAACCTATCTCAATGCTAGGCAGTGCAGATGGATTGTGGTGCAGAATGACACAGTAATATCTGTCACCAAGTGTTCCTCTGCGAAACCCCTCAGCTTGGGAAATTAGACTTCCTCTCAATCCCCTCACACCCTCCTCTGCATTCTTTCTCTCTATTAAACTCTAGGTCATGAACACACACAAACAACCACCTGCATCTGTGGAAATAGTTATACGCCACATCAGCTTTATGATTCGTGCAGCAATCAGTGCTGAAGTGGAGTTGTGCCTCCAAGCCGTGTGGTCTTCGTTGCCAGCACGCCTCTAACAATCTGTGTGCTTTTTCTGCTGCAAACAGATGATAAGGTCCCTCCTCTAACCTGTTCTCTGTTTCCAGCTGAGATCCAGCACTGCCTGGTGAGTGCAGGGGATGTCGGCTGTGGTGTGTTTGAGTGCTTTGAGAATAACTCCTGCGAGATCCGAGGGCTACAGGAAATCTGCATGACGTTCCTGCACAACGCTGGCAAATTTGATTCTCAGGTACTAAACTAGTCTGTCTGTTTGCAAAAAATGGTAAAACCAGAGGCAACATTCCTTTTCCTTTTTATTGGTTCACTGCTTCTGAATCATCATTTTTTTTACATACCTCAAAACATACCAGTGTTTTATTTTTTTAGAAGTGCAATCATAAATACCATTACCTAATCATCTTTTTTTCCTTTCTTGAAGTTCACATGCCTTTCAGTGGACAGATGTGTGTACAGTTAGGGCTAAGGGTTATGAGCCAGCTGGCCAGAAGCCCAGTTAGCTCCCTTTTCATACATAGCAGAGGTTGAAGCCCTGCCAAGCCAGGCTTGACCAGGGTGTTAATATGTCTATAAGGTCAGATACTAGGAATTTGCATTATTTGCAGAAGATTTCAACAGAAGAATGGCAGAATTTGACTACTGATGCAGAATTACATCTTCATTTTCCTTGTAAATAAAATGTAGTTACCATTTGTATAACACAACCAGAAGTACACTCCAAAATACCAAAACTTTATGTGTAAGTAATATGCATGTTAGAGAAAAGCAACACCAAATTAGTTAAAAGTATTTTCTTGTTCTTTAGCTGATGTTCTACGGACTTAAAGGGAACCCGTCTCTATGTGTACATAGGGGAAGTCCTTCATCAAGGATGCTTTGAAGTGTATGGCGCATGGTCTGCGACACAAGTTCAGCTGCATCAGCAGAAAGTGTGTGTCCATTAAGGAGATGGTGTTTCAGCTCCAGAGAGAGTGCTACATCAAACACAACCTGTGCTCTGCCGCTAAGGAGAACGTGGCCGTCATGGTGGAGATGATCCATTTCCAAGATCTATTCCCTAAAGGGTAAGAGACTGTTCTGGACTCTAAGCTGTCCTGTCTCTTTTATCTCAGATCTTTTTTTTTAAAAAAAAAAGTTTTTCAGATTTTTATGTTTGTTATTCCATTGATTGTAATGCTACCATCCCAATAACTATTAATTTGCTAGACATTGATTGTACTTCCAAACCTAAAATCACATAATCAATCCTCCTCTCTCTGCCCAGTCCATATGTGGAGCTGGTGAATATTCTCCTGAGCTGTGGCGAGGAAGTGAAGGAGGCGCTGACACGCAGCGTCCGACTACAGTGTGAGCAGAACTGGGGGGCTCTCTGCGACAGCTTGAGCCTCTGCTCCTCCCTCGCCCCGTCTCCTGCCAGCACCCCTGTCGAACACCGCCACCACCTCTTGCCTTCCCAGCCTGAACCGGAGCACCCTCGCCTACCACGGCAAGGTGAAAAAGACAGAGCTGGTAAGGCGGGCTTCAACTCTCACCCACGTAACCGCGGTCAGGGACCCCGCCGTCATAGTCCAGAAGCCGGAGTGGTGGCTGAGCAGGAAGACCCCAAGGCCACCGACATCCGGAGGTGAAAGCTCAGGAGACTAACTTTTGACCTCCTACACCATTTAAAAGCCACACTCGCAGACTTGTGTACACCTTCACACAACTACACACACAAGCATACACAGTCACACACTTTTCAACACACGCATACAAATTCCCATAAAGACTGAGCAGAAGGAAACAAGCCCCGACCTTTCCTGCCCTTATTCCGCCCTCTCTAGTCATTCCAGCAGTCCCACATGGTAAATGTGCAGGGTAATCGTGGTGTAGCTTATGCCAGACTGTAGGCCACATTTTTTTTAAAAATTGAATAACAATTGTTGACTATTTCAACTGTTAGGACTATTTTGGCTCTAATATAGCATTTCTCAAATCATACTTACTGTAAGATTTGATTATATTTGTATTATTTATTTTGTTCTTTATGCAAAGTTGAAATATCAATATGTACATAGAATATCTATATTTATATGAACATGTATAAATATAGCTACAATATGCAATACTGATATACTATAGGTGACATAGTATATGGTGTGCTGTCTGTCATTCTCTTCACAGTATTGCACCCATCACATATTGGTCTGTAGATATGTAACATACACTATTTGCTGTTTCAAAGTGGGAATATGTATTATAACTTAGATACTTGATGATTAATACAAATTGTACAGGATTTAAGTCCAGTTCTGGCACATATGAATTGTAGTGCATGACGGCCATTAAATGTGTGCATTCTTAAAGTGAAAGTCCACTCAAAAGAGAATGCAGATGTAATGCTATGAATATGAACAGTTAATTCACACTTGTATGTATTGATAAGTCTCTCGCAGAGCTAGAAATAAGAGAGCAGAGATGCTTCTTCGATGTCACCCGGCACTGCTCTCTGGGCAGCGGTGAATGGGGATCTAATTCAGTTTTATGGACTCTATATGTTTCACAAGTACTAGATATATTCCATCATGTGTCTTACTTTAATGCAAGTGTCAGACCACTCATTCATTGTTAACGGAGCTCCAGAAACTGTGTCTCAGAGACATTGCAGATCAGTGTCATGTGTTTGGTTTCAGGAGCCATTACTCATGTTCACAAATAGTAGCTGATCTGTCAAGTGTGTTTTCCGTGTGACTGTCAGCTATCAGCAGCAAAGAGGATGTTCGGTTTCAAATGTTAAAATCACAAACATCAACGTGCCTAAAGTCGTTAATGTCCACAGTGACCGCTTCTCTGTGATTTTACGTGAATGGATGATACTGTGTCATGGGGAGATTTAATGTTAAAGCTATTTTACGATGGTGTTGAGCCACAAAGTCTTGGATTTTGCACTTCAGGTTATTGTTGGTTTGTCTTTGACTGGTGCAGCTTAGGAAATAAGACCACATTAGCTGAGTAGTCACCCTCTAGCCAGAGGTTATTTTGTTTAAGCAGCCTGGATTTCCTATCTGTGACGGCACCAAAATGGCCTGCATCCCCACATGCTCCTTAGAACCAGATCGAGCCCCCTCTTTAGTTGAGCCATGCTGCCCTTCCTTGGTGCCCCAGTGGATAGGAAAGAGGCTTGAGTGAAACCCTCCAGATTTCTGGCCTCTATAAATTAGTCCTTATTCCTCTCTGGTTCCATACCTAGGTCAGACATGAAGGCCTGTTATTCTACCCGTTAGAGCCGCAAGCAACACAGCGAGGACCCAGGAACTGGGTTAAGTCCACACACGGGGGCTCTGGCGCTGTTATTCTAAATGTTATATTTACAGAGGCCACCAGAGAATTCCTCTGGATCACAGCCAAGAGCCAGAAAAACAGGGAGGCAGAGACGAACGGAGCAAGAAGGAGTTAGATGAGTCCAATGTCTTTTCTTTTTTATGTGATGATTCACTCGGTCTTTACTTCTCCTAGTCCCCTTCTCTTCCTCCTCTAAGGCACAGACATGCAGACTTTTGACCATTTCTGGCCAGTCACATGCTTCAGTTGTGGAAGTGCAGTTTATGAGCACATTTCACCACATGCTGAGGAGTGCTTGGTGCAAAATGAGAACAAAACATTCTCAGATTTTGTGGCTCAGTTAAGGCTTTTTCACTTTGTTTTTCCTTTTCCTATATACTTATGGAAAGATAAAGATTTATTCTCCCACTCATTTAGACACTACCTTAAGTGAACCTTTCAGGCTTTTTTTTTTTATTATTATTATTCTTTTGTGGAAGTTGGGATGCCTGTGACATCCCAGCATAAGATATAAGCTAATCCTATGAGAATGTACTGTATGTTTGTAACGTGACAATCTGTTAAGCTTTCTGTCATTAGGTTTGATATGGCTTTTTGTAATACTATAGTGGCTTGAATGGCTTTTTTTCTGTATGTGTTCAGAGGAAAATAAAACTAACCAGGTTTCCTGTATTGTTAGTGCTCCATCACTGCATCACTTGTTTTCCTCTGTTAAGCACAAAGACTCTGCTCTCCCTGCTCTAAACTACAGGACATCACCTAGAAACTTGTAACTCACTTGGAAGACATCAGGCACATGACCTTATAAGTATCTCTGGACTTCTTAAGTCAGATGGACCTTGCTCATTAAAGTATTGTTGTCTGTATTTTGCACACTTTGTGTTTTTCAAGGCAGCTTTTATTAATATTAAAGGTGCATAAAACCACAAACAGACACTGGAGGTAAAACATTTACCCAGCTCTAAGCGAGTTAGCAGAGAAGGCCTTGACGTCTCAGGTGTACCCACAGGTTAAAAGACACCCTATTCTCATTTCACTTGCTGCCTCCTTTCTGACAGTGAAATACGGGCTGTGTTTAAAGTTTCAAGGACTGGAAATATCCTCCCAATTGAAAGGGCCCAAACATTTACGTCAGCAGCTCTGGATTGCATGCAATGCCGGGGCTGGGTTTAGGGTGTCAGCTTTTATGAGATGTCCCAACAGTGTACATTGCCTCACCAAACATTTAGACAGTGCTCTGATTTGAAAGGTAGACTTTCACCTGTTATTTGAGGGCTCAAGATCATTCTAAAGTCACTTGTAGGTCATATAAAAAAGTCACAGAAATCCTACATGTTATATTTTCCATTTGTCTTACTGTGTGATAGGGGAGAAGGACAGCAACATGTTGTGTGATATTATACCATTCAGCTTCATTAATATATGCGCCTCTGCAGTTCTGTGGGTTTCTGCTTTGCACACTACGTGCAGCTGTATCCATCTCTCAGTTTGTAGTGATACTGATTAACCACTGGGTGGCGACATCTCTTTGTTTATTGAAATGTAAGCAGATGGAGGAAGCAGGTGTTTAAAAGTTGAAATTCTGGAGAGAAGGTACAAATTGTATTAAAGATGAGATGAATTAATATAAAATATTCCCAGGTTTACATTTTAATTTGAAATATCACTCCAGACAATCTAATGGGGAGCAGCACACAGAGAAGTTTAATGATTTTTTTAGTTGAGTCCAGTTAAAGATGTCCTAAAGGTTTTCGCAGCATGACCCTGACTCAAAAAAATCCTGATGCATTGTTGAACTTGGCCCAGATTAGACTCTAAATGTCAATGCAATTTTTTCTCTCTTGCTTCAATAATTTTAAGTGAATTACTAATATCAAACTAAATTGAACTTCAAATCTTAAATTGTTGCCTTTAGATCGTTGCATATTATATGTTAAAACTCTACATATGTTCATATGTGAGTGATATGAACTGCATATGAACATATGTAGAGTATTAACATATATATGCAATGATCTAAAGGCAAGGGATAGGTAACAACTAAAAGGTTTAATGCACCTTAGCACTGAGTCTTCAAGACTTCAAGACTTCTTCTATCCATCCCTCCATTTTCTTAACCGCTTATTAGGGTTGCATTAAGCATTTAAGACACAACTGCACTCAACTCAGTTTCAATTACATAGCGCCAAATCACAACAATCAGTCGCCTCAAGGCGCTTTATATTTTAACCCCACAATAATACAGAGAAAACCCCAACAATCAAAATGACCTCCTATGAGCAAGCATTTGGTGACAGTGGGAAGGAAAAACTCCCTTTTAACAGGAAGAAACCTCCAGCAGAACCAACGTTAGAGAAGAGTGGTCATCTGCCGCAACCAGCTGGGGGTGAGGGGAGGGAGACAGGACAAGACACTCACTCTCATGTCCACATCTACTATGTGGTCACCTACTAATAATCGGAAGGTTGGCAGTTCAATCCCTGGCTGCTCCAGTCTTTATGTCAAGTTGCCCAAGTTGCTCTCCGAAGCAACCGTCAGAGTATGAATGTGTGTGAATGTTAGATAGAAAGCACTTAATCTTAGAAAGAAGTGCTTGTATGAATGTGGGTGACTGAGGCATGTTGTGTAAAGCACTTTGAGTGCTCAACATAGAGTAGGAAAGTGCTATATAAGAACCAGTCCATTTACCATTATAACAAATGACATTTCCACAGTTTGTGTTTTGATGATAGCAGAGCACACTGACCAACATGTCAGTACATGATCTCCCATGGGTGCTTAGATGGATTGTGATCTAATGACTGCAAAGGGCATTTTCTTCATACTTATAAAACTATCCACTGACCCTTCGTGTCATCCGTGTGAAAGCAAATGATTCTAGAATTGATAACTCCCATAATGATAGGAACGTTTGCAGTGAACCTTTCTTCTAAGGCAGGGGTGGGCAATTCATTTTCCCAAGGGGCCACATGAAAAACTCTTGATTGTATATTTATGTGATGTATAAAACATTTTTACTAGTATTAACTGTACAGCATGTTATGAAACAGGATTAGAGTGTGTGAGAAAGATTATGCAGAGTCAAACTCAGCTCTGTACAACAACACTCGGAGATGTCAGAGATGGATGACCTCCTGGCTAAACAATGTGCTGGACCAGAAATCTCCCAGCTTTCGCGGTTGGTATGGCAACTGAGCTCTGTCAATATGGAGGCGACCATCATATCTGAGACAAGACTGAACAGAAGAGAGAGGCTGTGCCTCAGAGCAGCGAAACCTGAGATAGCTGGCTCCAGGCACTTTGTGATCATCTGCCCTGTGTGCTCCAAAGTGAACTAATGAATAAATGACTGGGTGCCTAGGTTTCATGGATGAATCATTTAAGAACCATCTGGGGTGAAAGCATGCACCCCACCTCTTTCTCCCGTTGGGTTTAAAAAGACAGATGTCCTATATTTACCTGACGTTAGTACAAATGTCTACTTGCGTTCTGCAGTTATCAAACACTCAAGTCTATCTTCTAGGCTGCATGAAACAACTAGAACTTCTGCAGCATTCATAGAAAAATCCAGTGATCCCCTATGAACCAGCGCTTGATGAAAGTGAGGAGAATAAAATCTCCAGCGCCTCAGATAGGGTGGTCATTGGCCTCAACTTCAAGAAAAAAAGGAGCACAGAGAGACAATAAACAAATTAATAACAAGAAGCACTCCGAGAGCCTAAACCTCCGCCAAGGCAGCTCACTCTCTGGGCAGTATTTATTTTTAAGGGGATAGTATTGTATTTTGTAGATATTCATTTTGTTTTCTTTGTTCTTTTTAAACTTACTTTATGAAGTTTGCAGCACAGTAAAAATCAGATAAGGGCAGCATGACAGATGGTTACTTTGATTACACAAACATTATGTAGGAGTAGGCAATGGATAATAGCTATTGATTTGTAAATAACTGTATATAAATAGCTTGAGCATATTATATAACATTGTGCAGTATATTTCTAACTATCCAGCCAGCTCATTCTCCTTCTCTCTACAAT
Source organism: Pterophyllum scalare (assembly GCA_024447675.2). Taxonomy (NCBI): domain Eukaryota; kingdom Metazoa; phylum Chordata; class Actinopteri; order Cichliformes; family Cichlidae; genus Pterophyllum; species Pterophyllum scalare. The sequence goes on along the minus strand of JAMQGT020002262.1, from coordinate 17,204 downwards.
AATTTCTTTAAAGATAGACCGCATTTTGGGGTCAACTTGAAAGAATGGCAGCTGTGAAATGTAAACGTGAGGTCATGCTTAGAATGCCCATACACCAGTACCATTTCCTAAATGTTGCCAATACAAACAAAGGCAGCAGAATTTTAAGCAGAGTTTTAAATAGCTCTTTATGGCATTATTATCGCTTTGACCTTCAGATCAATCTATTGACTTGAAGGAGAGGTCAGAGGTCAATTGTGACATAATATTTTAAAGCTTTATACATTACTTTCTATATGCTGGTAATACAAACCACACTTGTATTTATTCAAAGGTTTTCGAGTTATCAGACAGAATGACACACACACTACCAAAAAGCTCCTTGGTGGAAGTAATAAATACTCAGCAGGCTGGTGGGGCCAGAACAAGAACATGTGAAGCCAGAAATGCCTGCATAAAAGACCCAGGGAGAGAAAGGACAGAGAGGACAAGACGTAAAAACTAGCAAGAGAAGACACAAAGGTTATGACATGTAACAGTAGTATGGAAATGCATGAAGGGTGAAAGAGAGGAGAGTTGAAGAGATGTGATCAGTGCATTGTTTTAGGACCCACTGCAGCCTGAGCCTATAGCAGCACACCTAAATGATGGTTCAGGGTCATCTGAGCCAACCCAAACTATAAGCTTTATCAAAAAGTCTAAGCCTAAACTTGAAAGTAGAGAGGTATCCTCAGCTCAAACTGGGTGTTGGTTCCACATCAGAGGAGCCTGATGTGGAAGGCTCCACCTCTTGTTATATTTTTACTACAGAGCATGTTGCTTTCTGGAAAGAAAAATTCTAACATCAACACTAGCTTGAATTCTTGGGCACAGTGGCTTAACAGATGGTTGCACAAAATGTGGAGCACAAATTAAAACACACAAATAATATATACAATATTGAACCAGTAACACCTGGATCAGCAGCCTGCTATTTTTAACAAGACGCCAGAAGATCAACACACACTTCAGTGTTGTTAAACCAACCCAACAGGCTCTGCAGGACGTGGGAGTGAAGAAGTGATGTGTCACTCCAGCTACAGCTCCAGTTAAAAATGAAGGGTGGGTCTGCCTTTTTGGGGGGTTGGGGGGTTGGAACACAGTGTAAAGAAGACTAACTGAAAAAAGCAAACATTAAACTACAACCTGGTTAGAAAGGAAATTAAATGGAGTAGCTTCTCAGCTACTTCTGCTTGTTTGGACACTATTAAAAATCATTAAGTTTCTTAATGTAAGCGCCGGTGTTCTTAAAAAAAAGAGCCTCTTTTTCTTGAGAAGGTTTATCCTAAGCAAAAGTAATTTTACTCCCACTAGAGTAATGTATACGCTGCGGTAGCAAGTGCACTCCTTTTGAACAAGATAATATTTCATCTCCCGGTGAATGACAGTGAAGACATTAATATATCAGCTTCACCTGAGGGAATCAAACATCTATGTTACATTTTGGCTTGCAGGCAGATAACGGCTGAAGAAGGCGACCTTCCTGTGTAAAAAAAAAAAGCATTCTAGTAAGCAAAGGTATGATATGATGGCATGATCAGAGCACAACACACACACACCAAAATGAAATTAATGAAGCTCTCAAGCTCGATTACATTCTGAAAATAGCAGCAGCTTATTTTAATGAGATTGCTATGCTGGACTACGCTGTGGATTGGGGTGGGGTGGTGGGGTAGCAGTAGCAAAATCCAACCACTATCTATCTATCTCTCTCTCTCTCTCTCTCGCTCTCTCTCTCTCTCTCTCTCTCTCTCTCTCTCTCTCTATATATATATATATATATATATATATATATATATATATATATATTGCTACCAAAGTATGCTGCTTTTCAAGTCCAGTGTAATTCTGCCAAATAAACTCATCTGCATTTGAAAAAGGTGGTTGCAAATACTAGAATTTACTCTAAAACCTTTGAAATTCACTGAATGAAAACATTCTTAATAAAATGTTTTGGTTTTTTTTGGTATTTTACTGGTTGATGGTGGTTCAGACAAAAAAAAAAAGATAATTTCCCGAATATATAATATTTTCCCTACGATAACCCCTCCCATAAATTTCAAGATATCCTTATTTGGGACGAGAACGTCTTCGTTGCCTCTGCCATTCATTGGAAAGGAGTAAAGTGGGTGTTTCCTCACAGCAATTATCCAATCAGATAATAGAGCTTGGATACAGTAGGCGGGGCCTTGGAGGAAATCCTGACACACACTGGCTGGCTGCTGGAGGTGGGGGCGGGGCTTGTAGACGGAAGTGTCTCCCGACTGGCCCAGCTGTCATCTAGAAAGAGAGTGGAGACCATTTACACCGGCTGCATAGGAAATGCAGAAAAAGGAGAAAACGCTAAAACATGGCAACATCTAAACGATAAGGTCATGACGCCGAACTGAAGGTAGCTATGCCCGGCATGTCACCGCGTACGCATGTTTGTCATTACGTCGGAGAAAGTGTCGAAATTGCGTCGTGGTATTTCGGGATGTAAAAATGATGACAAGGCTTGGTAGACTGTGTGACATTGAACACACAGGACACGAAACAGACGAGGTCGTTTAAAGAGCCACACACGGGTTCCAACAATGTCATGTCGCGACAAACCCATCGGTTTTTAAGGCTGACGAAATTTCACTGGATGTTGTAGCGACTGAGCTGGTTTATTGCTTTCTAGCTGCTGTGCCGGTATGCTACAACGACTCTGCGGTTATCGGCTATTATCCTAGCCTAGCGACTCGGTGAAGGGAACTACCCTAGATTCAGAACAGACTGGAGACGTCATCAGCATTTTCCTGTATTTAAATGGTTGCGTATGACGAGGTCATTGCTTGGAAAAGGAAGATTATTCGGTAGGTGTCCGTGGTGTAAGCCGCTGCGACTCTTAAGCGGTTCGCGGTTAGCGTGTAATGCACAAAGCGTGCTTTAAAACTGGCTGCTTGGATCTGCATGATTAATGGGGCACATGGAAGGTGGTGGAGCAGCTGTTAGCTCGCTGCTAGCTGCGTAACGACCTTTTTGGAGACGTCAGCTTCACAAGCTTAGGCTGCTAGCTGCCTGAGCTTGTTTTCCGTGGTTGCTTTAGTGTTATATTTCATCCAGGCCTCCCATGGCCAAGCAAGTCGATGATTTAATCTCATTGATTGCATCACAAGACCAGGCAGGGTGCAGCCCAAGCACATCCACTGCGTTGGCAAGTCTGGTGTTTTTGTTTTTTTGTTTGTTTATTTTGTTTTTGTTTTTCCCCTTAGGTGTCAGCTCAACTTGAGGTGTAAAAGGCTTATGAATTTTTGTCATTCTCTTTCTCCTTCTCCACAACCCAAATTTTTAGGATAAAGAAGACTGTGTAAGCCAAAAGTGAGCTTAAGATTTACTGGGTGTCCTAAATGGGGGACTACGGGTTTGGAGTTCTGGTGAAGAACGGCAGTGGCAACAAATCTGCTTTCCCTGTAAGGATCCCACCTCACCTGCAACCCCAGCACTCTCACCACCCTTCCAGCCCCCCCAGCCCCCCTTCCTTTGTAAACAACACCTGCTCTGCCAATGGGGGCAGTGCTTGGTTGTTCCCTGCTGTAACCCCACACAGTAACATGCAAGATGAGATTCTGGAGTCAGACAAGTCCAAGGCCTTGGACCTCCAGGACATGCAGGAGAAATCTCAGGTCCAGACCCAGCCCCAGGCCCTGTCTCCAGGCCAACAGGAGGCTGGGGGAGGCCTAGGAGAACTTGAGGGAGGTCTACCTGAAGATGGCTCATTGGAGAAGGGTACTTTGGAGAGCAGCACTGGGAAGGAGAAGCTGAGGTTGGAGTCTCCGGTGCTAAGTGGCTTTGACTACCAGGACAGCCTGGGGATGGGTACAAGCTGTGCACAATCCACTTCTTCCTCGTCTTCACTGACCAGCTTCAACAACTGGTCCCCTGCTGTCCCATCTACCCAGTCTCCTGTGGTTGGGGAAGATGTTGGAGGCTTCTTTGGACATGCTGGCTCCAATGCTAATGGACCACCTCTGCTGTTCCAGAACTTCTCCCACCATGCTGGCCCTGGCTTTGGAGCAGGAGGTAGTTTCTCCCCACAGATTGGACCAGTCTCTCAGCACCAGCCTCCCACACCTCATCCCCAGCCCTACCACCCCCATGGACAGGTGGTTCCACAGCAGCACCGACGCTCCCCAGCTAGCCCTCATCAACCCCAGCCTTCCTTCCCTCCACATCCCCATCGCACTGGACCATTTACGCAGCTGCCCCACCTTGCTCCTGCCCAGAGCAAACCTCCTTCCCCATGGGGAAGCTACCAGAGCCCCTCCACTCCCACATCCAACTCCTGGAGCCCAGGTGGGTATGGTGGCTGGGGAGGTACACAGGGGATTCGGGAATACCGGCGGAGTGTAGGTGGAGGGATGACGGGCCTAAACTCCATCTCGCCACTGAAGAAGTCCTTCCCCAACAACCAGGTAGACAGATTCGTTTAACTCATCTCAAACTGTTAATATTCACAGATCTTTGCATTTGTTGATATGAAAGAGACTTGTCTGAAAATTATCAATATTTTCTCTAGATCCCTTTGCAAAAGTTCCCCAGAAATAGCTCTGGCATCAACCATAAGGGCTGGGTGGAGGACAGTATGAGCCGCAATGACAATGTTTATTCTTTCCAGGTAGGCATACAGGATAACCTATCACGCAGACTACTGCTAAGCGTAGTTCCCTTAACAGAAGCCTGTGTGATATGTAGATATCTAAATGAATAAGTTTAGTAGGTTTTTGTGACAAATAACTAATAGACATGGACTATGGGCTGATATGATTGTATATGTGCTTTGTGCATTTTCATGGACAAATTAAGTTATGTAATCTTGTTAAATTTGCTCAACTGTATCAAATGTAACAAAGAAGCCATTGAACAAAATGGGGGACGTGACAGTCAAGCCAGTTAAATGGATGACTTGAAACTTATTGTGTTCTTATGTCTGAGATCTTATCTAGATCATGTAGTTAAAGGAGAGCAGTCTCATCATCTGGTTGATCACATGGGCTTCCTCCTGTCCTGATTTGAGAGTCTCACCCTCCGCTGCAGCTTTGAACACTACGTTTTTATTTATACAGTGTTGCACTCTCACTTATAGATTCTTTATCACCCGTTATGCATTGCTCATAGATTTTGTTTTTGGAATTCTTTAAAATCTAACTACTGTGTTTAGAATTTGTTCATTTTAATGTGCCAAAATAGAAAGCTCTTTTTTTGGGGGGGGGGCTCTTTATGTAGTGCATCTTCCTGTCTGAAACTAGCAGATTCAATGAAAAGATGTGGCTTGATTGCAAGGTTATGCAGATGATTTTGTAACATACAATGGCCTCCATTTTCCGTTTACAGTGCTTTGTGCTAAACCTTTCCACAGGGAAAGACGCTTTTTTTTCCTTCTTCTTCTTTTATTAGATATTAGCATCTTAGGTATGTCAGGGATCTTGCAGCTTATGATTTGGGAAGTGAGGAAGCTAATTGTTGTCTTTCTCTTTCAGCAGGAGAGAACACGGTCCTTTGATCCTTTCAATGTGCAATCTCTGGAGAACTCTCTGATTGACATTATGAGGGCTGACCAGGATTTCTTAAAAGGTTGGTTCCCACACTAACAATAGTGAGGCACGGATAGATTTTCTCACTGCTGACCATAGATAAATGTATTCAGAAATCAGTGTTTATTCAACATGTAGGATTTTTTTTTTCATATCACTGGCAGGACCTAAGTAGCAAATGCATATGTAATTGCATATGTTATGTTTTGAATGTTTCTCTTGCAGCATTGTACATTGATGTTAATGGCACCACCCTCAAATATTAATGAGCTTTACTAAATTTGTACTCACTGAAGGCATACTGTTCTATTAGTAGATTCAGATATCACTCTGTGTTTTCCAATATGGTTGCCAATATGATTTCCAAGTCTTTGGTCGCAGTTATATCGTCAAAAAAAGTGTTCACGTGTCTTTTTCTGAACATTTTCCAACGACCTTAATAGGGAAACATCAGGTCAAGGAAGGATGTGAAGGAAATTCTTAAGGACAACCGCTGTGCCAAGATAATCAGACTGCACTTTACACTAGGAAAAAAAAAGCACATCAGAAGACACTTCACCTAGAGGTCACTCTGTCATTTCACGCAGGGTTGTTCACTTATGTTTAAAAACCCACTGTTAAAGATTTGGGCTCAAAGGTGGAGCCACTGATGTCAGTGGCTATGGGTGGAGCTGCTCATGATTTGTTTTTTGTTTTTTTTTAATCCACTAAAATTAGCCTAGCTTCTGCTTCATAGTTTTGGGTTATGTAGACTGCTGAAAAGTGGGCTGGTTCTCAAAAGGCACCAAAGCAGTAATGGCTTAACACCAATGCCCACCTTACTCATCAGTCATGTTGATCATGTGATTTCAACAGTAATGGAGCATTATCTTTTTCTTTTCATAAAGGATTTTTTTTGGGGGGGGAGGACTGAAGGAGAAGGAGGAAAATTCCACCAGCTTTGTCTCAGGAACTATTTGACTGCAACCTTGTAATAACACCAGAAGAGTTTCATGGCGGCATTTTCTTTTTTTTCTGGCTTTTGAATGAACTTAAGAGAGACCTGGAAACCTTGTCACTCAGCAGCCATCTTGGTAATTCCCTTGAGCAGTTATTGTGGGCTAAGAAGGCCAGCCTAGACTAAGTGAATTACAGAACCATAAGTGGGACACAAAAAGTCAAATCTGATTCTAAAAAAAAAAACCACTTAAATGCCTTGGTGGTTTTGTCCAAACATGTATTTAAAATCTAACCAAGCGCATTGTGAATGAGGCCAACACAGTGGTTACACTCCAGTCTAACAGTGCAGAACACTTCTTATTTTCCTTTAAGTTATGAAACCAATCACGTATAGGTTTCTTCCCCCCCCCAGTGGAGTCTGTTTGATCTTGAAGCAAACTCCCTTATTAATAAAACATCTATTTTTTTTTCCCTTTTCACTGTCATTCATAAAAGAACCATTTTGCATCACAGCCAGCTCTGCTAATGCTAATTTGATTGAGTGGATGCACGTACCATCTATTTTGAAGCTCGTCTTTGATCTTTTATATGGTCATAATGCCATTTTGTAATGAGGATATTTTCCAACACTTAATTTTGAAACCGGTTTTGTTGGTAATCAAAAAGAGATTCCTGTGATCATTTTAATAGAGGTGCAAAAAGTGGCTTAAAGCACATTCTTGGGCCTGGTTCAGTATTTTCATGTGTATGATATTGCACCAAGATGCACATTTAACTTACTTGTACTAACAACCTGAATTAGATTGAAGGTCCTTTTCTAGTTTGTTTCCTAAATAATGCCATTTTCCTTTTCTTGTAGATGAAGAACACCCCCACCCCCATCATTCCAGCAAAAAGTCAGTGGGTTGGGGAGCTATTTAGACTTGTGAGAGGAATTAATAGAATTCCTACTCCATTTAGGAATCCTTTCATGGCTTTGTTTGGTGAAGCCTCTCCTGTTTTTGTCATTCAGGACACTTCAGCTTCTCTCACCAGAGCGGACACTCGCCTCTACCTATGAATGATATGTAAATGATATGCAAACAAATATGCAGTACTTCAGCTGAAGTCAGGACACTGTCTGCTATGTTAAGATAGAATGTGACTGTTTCTTAAAATGGGAGTTAGGACCTTCTCGACCAGTTGTAAATAGTTGGCACAAATTTGCTTCATTTCTGCTTTTATCCTGTCGTTTTTCTAAAAGCAATTTAAGAGTGTTTTGTTTTGTTTTACATGCAGCGAGAAGTTATGGCAGAAGACGAGGTAAACCTTGTTAATGTCATCATCTTGATGAGTTCTTTGTTATTTAGAGAGCATCAGTTGCCGCTGATGTAATCACTTTGTTTTGCCTCTGTGTTTGTCTGCTTGATTCTTGTCAGTGCCACTGATTATTCTGTCTTCATTGCTTGAGACTTTTTCTACAGGAACCACCAAGAACTAATATTTGTAGTAATCCTAATTTTACTGTGGCATCAGAAGTGGCCATCATGGCTGCTTTTCTGTTTCTTGAGATTATTTAAATTATTTGCTTTCAGTCTGATTGGAAGTCTTGTTAAGCTCAGTAATCTGGAGTTAAAACGTGTTAACTAGATCCTTCTCTCGATTAGGCCATTCATCTTTGTTCCCCATGGAGGATGAGCGCTCTTTTGGAGAGGACGAGTCAGGCGACCAGGTGCTTGCTGGCCTTGGTCCAGCCCACTGCTTTCCCCCCTTAATGGTGAACGAGTGGAGCGATATTCTCGCAAGGTGTTTGTTGGAGGGCTGCCCCCAGACATCGATGAAGGTGAGTTATATTATACCTGAAGGGGGTACTTCACTGACTGCAGTTTTACAATAAGAAATTATAAGCAACTTCAAGATCTGTATACAAATGTTTGAGAATTGGTTTCATGTGTTTAATGCCATACTTTTACACTTTAGCTATATGTCAACCATTTTTAGTTACTGTGTCAGTGGTGTGCTTTGGTGGTGATCTGTGTATTATGTTAATGTAATTTTAAATGGATTTGCTCATGCCCTAGTTGACTGAGTTCCCTTTTTCAGATGAAATCACTGCCAGTTTTCGTCGGTTTGGTCATCTTTTTGTGGATTGGCCCCATAAGGCAGAGAGCAAGTCCTATTTTCCACCAAAAGGTGTTGTATATGAAACTGGTTCATACAGTATAATATATTTTGCTCCAGTATGTTACTATTAAAAAATAATTTTCTGGTGAGCACCGATTGTTCTGAATGTTCAATGTTTCCAGGATACGCATTCCTGCTGTTTCAAGATGAGAGCTCCGTTCAGGCCCTGATTGATGCCTGCATTCAGGAGGATGGCAAGCTTTACCTGTGTGTCTCCAGTCCCACCATCAAAGACAAACCTGTGAGTTTTAGTTTGTTCTGCTGGTTGTTTCATGCTTACAGCATGTCGTCTGAGACAAGGCTGAAACCACTGAACCGTGTGATGGAGTCAAAGTTGCATAAAGCTGCATCCACATTTGAAGCGATTTGCAACAACGTAGCTACCAGACACTGTAGACAGTGAATAATATTTGGAGACTTCAAACAGCTATGGGCAAAATAACTACTGGTGACATGAACCATCAAGGGTCAAGAATACCATCGAGTGACATTTGACCTGGTAGTAAATACATTTGTTTTCATGTGTCTGTCCACGTTACAACAGGGGGAAAACATCAATTTTGTAGTATACTAAATGCATACATATGAGGCTTCTTGCAAAAAACCCTGCAACCACTGACAACTGTGCAGTAGCAATTGGAATGAACCAGAAAATGTGTTAATCCATATTACATAACTGCTGAAGCCTTTTCATTTTCAGTCCCAAGTGTGTCTTGGTCAGAAATGTTTAGAACAAAGGGGAATTTTTATTTAAATTTTTTTCCATCTTGGATTTTGTAGGTCCAGATCCGGCCCTGGAATCTAAATGATAGTGACTTTGTAATGGATGGCTCTCAGCCACTGGACCCAAGGAAGACTATCTTTGTAGGAGGTGTCCCTCGGCCCTTGCGTGCAGGTATGTGTTTGAGGTGACTCCTAAATGTATAGCTTTGCTAAGGCTCAAACTGTTGAAGTGATTTTAACATTCATTGCTATTCCAGTTGAGCTTGCCATGATCATGGACCGTCTGTATGGGGGAGTTTGTTATGCTGGGATTGACACAGACCCTGAACTCAAGTATCCAAAAGGGGCAGGGCGAGTGGCCTTCTCCAATCAGCAAAGCTACATTGCAGCCATTAGTGCCCGATTCGTTCAACTGCAGCATGGGGAGATTGATAAACGGGTGAGTTTATCTGCTGCCAACAGCTCTGCTATTACATCTTTAAAAATTTAGAATTTATGTTTTAAAAATATTCTTTTTCCACTTACCAAACATGCTGCATGAATTTGAATCTTTCTCAAACTGTATTTAAGCTGATTTTTCTCTCCTTCATTTCATCTCTGCTCCCAGGTGGAAGTGAAGCCATACGTCTTGGATGACCAGCTGTGCGACGAGTGCCAGGGCACTCGCTGCGGGGGGAAGTTCGCTCCTTTCTTCTGCGCCAATGTGACCTGTCTGCAGTACTACTGTGAGTACTGCTGGGCAGCCATCCACTCCCGGGCCGGCCGTGAGTTCCACAAGCCGCTGGTGAAGGAGGGAGGGGACCGACCGCGACACATCTCTTTCCGCTGGAACTGAGGCGAGAGAGCTGGGAGGGACTGAGAGAAAGGGATAGCTAGGGAAGGGGTATGGGCTATGATATGAAAAATAAATGCACTTTTTCTTTTAAGTTTAAAAAAAATAATAATTTATTTTATTTTTTTATTTTTAATTGGGCCCACAAAAAAGTAAATGCTAAGAAGAGTGAAATCCCATTTATGTTTTGACTTTCAGTGTGCATGAGCATATGGATGCATTAGATCTGGATTTCTGTGTGTTTTTTGTTGACTATACTTTTCTTTTCATGTTAGCTGGCAAAGCTGCTTACATTTGTTGTTGAGAGTAACATAAAATTTAAGTGAGGTTCATCACACCTAAATCAGTATACTAACTATGGAAGTTGAGTTTAAGAAGGGTGCATTTTCTTACTTTTTGCTTGCAGGATTAGAGATCAACTGTACCATTTACCAAAGGTTGAGTTGCAAATGGTTGAGGTGAACAGTGGAGGGAACCCTGTTTCAGATTGGATGGATGGATTTGAGGAGGTTTTTTTTTTTTGTTGTTGTTGTTATGGTTTTTGTTTTTTTTTTCTAGCAGCTCAGTGTATAGCATCTGGCCACGTCACAAAACAAAACAAAAAAAATATCTCCCCCCTCAGTTTGGTACACGCGTTTAGATTGTTGGCATGCGTTTTCAGGTCTTGGTTTAAAAGTCAACACTTTCTAACCAGAAAAGGGCAAACCAAAGATTGGCCTAAACACATCATCTAAAACAGTCATCGATCTGAGGGTTATCAGGATAATGTTGTGTGCTCTTGTCGTACGGCGGAGGAAAGGCTGGAGTTTTGGTTTGTGAGGTTCAGCTAACAAAGACACAGCCCTCAGGGCTCAGGTATTGGCAGTAGTATTTACTCACTTTATATTGTCAGGGATCTTAGCACTGGAAGCTAACATGCTAATGTAGTACAAACTAATGGGAATGCACAGTCCAGTCTCCCTGAGTTGTCCTCATGGTGTACCACTGCACGCTCTACCATGACTGGAGCTTCTCTCACAAGTGTTGTGGTTGGATATGGTAGTAGCTAGAATTTGCTGTCACAGAGATAAAGATATTATTTTATACATGGCCTGCTGATTTTTGTACAGTGTTTTATAGCTGATTATTTTGTCATGAACATATATACATTTATTATGCACTACTTTTCTAAATATTTTTTTCAATAGTCATTTTAGGCACATTTTTCACAGATGGGAGAACTCCTTTTGCAATACCTCATTTTTTTCACTTGGTGAAAAATAATTTTGTACCTTTGTTACTAAGAGATCTGCATTTATGGTAAACTTAATTTAAAAAAAAGAATGATATTAATATAATTTTCAATTAGCTTTTATATATTTAAGTGCTGGTAAATCTGAAAATTGTCTGGTGCATTGGTGTGATTCTGTAGATTTAAAAAAAAAATAAAAAAAAATAAAGCTATCATTAGCAGTCATATATGGATTCTTATCTGTCTTAAAAAAAAATACAAACAACCCCATCATTACAGGATCCTAAGGCATGGCAAGACCTTTCTAAACTGATCTTTTTGATAGTCTTGAAAATGCATATAATCTGATATTTTGCTCCTAGGTGTAGTCACTAAGATTATCATTAGGGTAAATGTTCTGGCTTTGGTCAATGTGAAATCTTCCCTTCTATCACCGGAGTGAATATCAGCTGTTTGAATATTTAGATCCTCTTTCTGGGACTGCCTGTAAGTTCTACTTATTCTTGGCATGCATAAGAAATAACATGACTAGTGATAATGCAGGACCTAATGTAATGCACTAGATCTCCTTTTTTTTTTTTTTTTTTTTAAAAATAAACTTTCTTTTCCTTATTTCTCTTTGAGATTGCCTCTCTTGTAGCCTCTCTTTACATGATGGATTCTGCCTTCCTTTACACAGACGTGATGTTTATGCAATCTACACAGTGAAAACACTTTGGGTCTGTTTTTTGTAACATAGAGGACACTCAGTAGGACGTAGGTGAGGAGACTTGATCACTTTGACCCCCTTTGTGATGTGGCATGCTTTGGGACATAACCTGAATGTGATTTAATGTTGCAAGTTAACTTTGAGCCATTATGTGCAATACTTATTCTTTCCAGAAACAGTTCTCCGCAGTGTAAATCATTCAGTCCATATAATCCATGCAGTCATACAAACACATACCTTTGTTTCCTATTGTTCATGCTGATGTCTGCAAAAGGAAAAAAAATAATTTATACCTGAATTTATTTTTAAACATTAGTTTTGTGCTTATTAACATATTTTGCTACAACCATGCTACTGTGATTTGAAAACATTGTATATACTAGGTCGATAATGTATTTAGCATTTGCTCTATTTTCAGTTGAAATGTATAACTATCGTTTTGATCAGACTTTTTTTTTTCTTTTTCTTTTGGCTGATGTGTTCAACTCGTTGACGTGTCTAGTTTTTCTAATTGCTGTATTTGTGCTCCACGTTTTCACATGGGGGGGATAATTATGTCTGTTAGTATTACTTGATTGCAAAATTTCATTAGTTTTTAATTGAATGCTGGGAAGGTTATATTTATTAACTTTTTTTTTTAACCTGATATCATTTTGATTTTTCTTAAGTCATTTCACATTTATATGTAAGTTCCAATTTTATTTTTAATATTTTCTTGATTAATTTGCGCTACAATACAGACGTCAGTTTTTATAGTTGGTTTGTAGTAATGAAGTAAAACAAAGATCTAATGTCATATATTCATTTGCTGCCAACTGTTTGTAACTGTATGCATACATTTGAAGTATTTGTAATGTGAGATGTTGAACGAATAAAATCGCTGTGAGGAGGAATATCTGTCCCGTGTTGTTTCACAACAATTGGGGTGCTTTCTGTGTGCGTTAACTGAAAATTCTCTAGTAAATTGGAAACTTCTATCTATTGCCATTGTTGTGAGAGGTGTATTTTTGTTTTGTTTTTTGGCAAAGCTGGTGGGTTAAATTAGGTCAGAGGTATTTATAGGCTGAGGCTTATTTCAGGCCATTGTGCTTTTTTGCTCACCTGAACATCCAGTCTTTGGTCCTGACAAACCTTTGACTGTGCCACTGTAATTTATTTATTTTTGTATCCAAGTGGAAAATGTTGCAACCATAATGGATGCATAGAAGATTCTAGTTAATGGCTGAATTTGCGGTTACAAAAATCATTAGTGTGTTTTGTCCTCAAACTAAACCTGTGCTCGTACTTGGAAAAAAACTCAATATTACAAAATTAGCTCCATTATTTATAGATTTAACTTTAACGTTTAACTATATACACAGGGTCCTTTTTAAAAAGAAAAAAATAATAAATCCTGTTCCTTAAAGTGAATATGATCTCTATTACTACTTGAGAAATAAACTCTAGTTTTTCTCAAAACCTGCGTTTAGACTCGGGTATGTTTTTAATTTTTTTTTTTTTCCTTTTTCTTTTCTTTTTTTTAAATTAAAGATGACGATTTGGCTTTTTTTGGAATCCATATTATTCGAACAACAGCGTCACCTGCTGGCCGAGAGCGTTACAAGCACAATCCAGGAAAAAAAAGGCAGAGTAAACGCCAAGTGTCATCCATAAGGTGTAGTGTGGGGTGAAAGATGCCGCCAGTTAAGACTTTGTATGTCCCCCGGTTTGGCTCACAGCAGGGCTCCAGTCAGAAAACTGAACCGGATCAGACTGAGCCCCTTTCTCAGAGCCTGAGGGACAAGAGCGGGAACAAACGTCGCAAAGACGGAGGCAAAAAAACTAGGTCCACCCTGAAAGTGAAAATACCCAAACTCACCGGCCGCAGTTTGCTAGGAAAAGTGACCCAGGACAGCAAAACGCCGGCAAGATGGATGTTGGAGCCTGTAGTAAATAATACCAAGACAGCAGTGAACCGAGGAGGAAGGCAGTGTAATATTTTGGGTAACTTAAGCTAATAAGCAAACTATGTAGCTTTTTAGCTTAACAGTTAAGTTAGCTGCTAGCATTAAAAATGAGCACGAGTGTTGCGACAAAAAGCTATTTTCAGTATGGGGGGAATACCAGTATTTTAACTGCTGTAAATAACTTGTTGCCTATAATCTGACAAACCTCTCTCTCATGGATGATATCAAGTAATTTTGAGCCAGAAAGAGCTTTCCTGTTACAAGGTAGAAGCTGTAGTCAGTTTTTGGCAAAGTCACTTAGCCTTTATTTATCCAAGTAAGTCTCATTGAGGTGATCTAGTGCCGGTGTTGCGCCAAAGTGATTTCTGATGTTTCCATGTTTTGGATATGTAAAATCGTTGCTTATGTTGCTAAGTAGATTATAGTCAACAGGATTTATGAAGGGCGTTTTTATATAAAATGAAGAACTTACCTGTTTTGCAAATATCTTCATGAATCTGCGTTATTGTACCTGCATTATAATCAATCCACTCTTTTTTTGGCCACTTAAAATGTGTGATGTTATATTTGCTGCAATTTCTGCTGCCCTCTTGGCAAGTTCTGTCTTTAAAAAGACATTTTTAATGCCAATGACAGTTTTTACCAGGTAAAGAATATATAAAAGTCACTTTGCCAAAAAATGATTGCAGCTTCTACCTTATGACAGGTATGTTGTTTCTTCCTCAAAATGATTTGATATCATTAATGAGAGGTATGTTTGACACGTTTCACAGAATATTATTCCAAAAAGTCATTCACAACTGTTTAAATACAACCAGTCATTTTTTTTTTTGGCAAATAGCGGAAATCACTTTTTGGCACACCATCTTTCCCTAGCCTGGATAAATGGGGAGGGATGCATCAGGAATGGCATCCAGTGTAAAATCTTGGTCAAATCAAACATGCAGATCATATGTGGAGGAGAGCCTGGAGAGGTGGAGATATGCTCTGGAGAGAAGAAGAATGAAAGTCAGTAGAAGCAAGACAAGAATAGATGTGTGCGAATGTGTGAGAGAGAGAGGTGGAAAGGTGAAGCTGTAAGGAGCAGAGGTAGTGAAGGTTGATGACCAAATAGGGGTCAACCATCCAAAGCAATGGACAGTGGACAAGAAAAGTAAAGAAGAGAGTGCAGGCATGGTGGAGTGGGTGGAGATGAGTGTCAGGGGTGATTGGTGACAGAAGGATAGAGGCAAGAGTGAAAGGGAAGGTTTACAAGATGGTAGTGAGACGGTGGCACTGACAAAAAGACAGGAGGCCAAGCTGGAGATGATAGAGCTGAAGATTTTCATTGGACAGCTCAGGTTGAGCAGTTTGGAGATAAAGTTAGAGAACTGAGGCTGACATGGTGTGGATATGTGTGTGCAGAGGAGAGATGGTGAATTTACTAGACAAAGGATTTGAAGATGGAGCTGCCAGGCAAAGGAAGAAAAAGAGGAAGACCTCAGATGAGGTTCAGTAATGTAGTGAAGGAGGACATGCAGAGGGTTGGTGTGACAGAGGAGGGTGAGATGGAGGCAGATGTGTGCTGTGGCAACCCTTAAAGGGAGCAGCTGAAAGAAGAAGAATGAAAGCCTAATATTCATATTTTTTTGTTGTTGTGGTCAGGTGCCAACGCTGCTCTTGCTGATGGAGATGTTTTCTTTTTCTCCCAACGATCCAGCGGCAAAGCAACAAACGAGAAGGAAAAGGTAGGCCGTAAGCATTGGTGAAGGGTAACAATAGAAGGCACTACAGAAAGTAAAAACGGTGTACTCAAAAATATTTTGTAGTTAAAATTGATTTAATTTTAAATTACTTGGGGTTTAACAGCCACTAAAAAAGTATGTTCTGTCGGGCCTACTCTATATTGAAACCGTCCTGTCATCGCTTAATATTTGATTGTAATTTAACTTTAAGATGACCGGTCTTTCCTTAAACTTTAACTTCAAAGTCAAATTAAGGCTGTGTCTGAAAAAGCACAGAACTTAGTCCACAGTTGTGTCACCTGTATAAAATAAGTAACGAGTAATGGTTTTTCTGATATAACAAACCAAACTGCTGTTTTCCTATTGGAGATACCACCCCCAACTCAACAAGAGGGTAAAACTGTATCCCTGCCATCTTCAGCATGTCATAAATACAGATCAGGGTTCTAGCCAGAAATCATGTTTCATTTTCCCAGTAAAGGTTACAGGAACAAGCGCTGCTGCTTTGGATGTTTCCTTTCGCTCCACCTGAGCGCACCGTCTCAGTACTCGATACTGAAGGGGGGGGGCACCAAACGATCGCTAGTGCTATGACAGCCCCTGCTAGCAAACTATGTTTATAGCGATCCGTTCTGGTGGCTACAGCTGAAGTAAAGAAAAGAATAACAACTGACATTCTCTGCAAAGCAAGCAAAAGGTGCGCGCGCAGCCACACACGCACACTCACAGCACAGAACAATGGAGGCGTGGAAAAACTTGTCAGCGATGATCCACTTGTGTTAAATCATGCCTGAAAGTTTCATTTGATCTTCATTTTTCCTCTTACTTCTCCTCGCGTTCATGCCGGTTGTCATTTCGATTTCTGTAGCCTGCGAAATCAAGTGTGCACACGACCGTTGGGAGATCAAACATGCACATTGCGAACTGCCAATGCTCTGTGGTAGATTGCAAATTGCAGTGAAATAATACAGGCCCAAGCAGCGATAATAGCAGCAATCTAGCCGGGGCGGAGTCCACAGAGCGGGCTCCTGTTTGCTAAATGCAGTGACAGCAGAGCTCCCAAAGTGAAGCGGTGAAATCCTCAGCCTGGCGCGAGGGCGTCTCAGCCCAGTGCAGCACCTGGCAATCAACCGCTAGCTAGAACACAGCAGATATTGAGAACTTTCAGTGTCCAGGCTTGCATAGAACTTAATATGGAAACATGAAATATTGTCAATCATAGAGAACACCACACTCATGAGGATAACAGTGCAAGGTACCTTAACCTTAGACCTGTCGGCACAGACATGGTCCAGACCCAAACCATCAGACTACCACTACCATGTTTCATTTCCTCTGTCGAATACTTATCATATTGTAAG
>JAMQGT020002261.1:0-12000 GCA_024447675.2 Pterophyllum scalare | reverse complement strand
GCTGCTCCATCCAAAGTGGGATGGATGCCGTCTCTCCTAACAAGACCAGGTTTTCCCCAGAAACTTTCCCAATTATCAATGAAGCCCACGTTGTTTTTTGGACACCACTCCGACAGCCAGCGATTCAAGGAGAACATGCGGCTAAACATGTCACTCCGGGTCTGATTGGGGAGGGGCCCAGAGAAAACTACAGAGTCCGACATTGTTTTTGCAAAGTCACACACCGATTCAATATTAATTTTAGTGACCTCCGATTGGCGTAACCGGGTGCTCATTACTGCCGACGTGAATAACGATCTTACCAAATCTACGATTAGCCTTAGCCAGCAGTTTCAAATTTCCGTGAATGTCGCCTGCTCTGGCCCCAGGAAGACATTTGACTATGGTCGCTGGTGTCGCTAGCTTCACGTTTCTCAAAACAGAGTCGCCAATAACCAGAGTTTGTTCCTCGGCGGGTGTGTCGCCGAGTGGAGAAAAACGGTTAGAGACGTGAACGTGAACGTGTCTTAATCATTAGAGCTGACCCAAATGGAGGACTCAGAGGCAATCTTAATAAACAAAACAGATAGCCTTTATAGAGGTTGAGTGCTTCAGTTCAAAAGTGCAAAAATCCACGGAAGGAAAAAAACTCTAAATCTCCCAAACTCCAGGGAACTACAAAAGGCACATAGATGCAGGTAAACACGAAAAAGTATGCAGATGCTCCAATAAAAACAAGGGAAATACAGGAATACATGCACTCTAAGGGTAATCGGAGGAGTGGAAAGAGCTGGGAAAGCAGACACAGGTGAACAGAATCAAGACGACCACAGAGAGGAAGTCAAACTCAAAACAAGACATGAGGAGCGCTAACAAAGTGAAAGAGGAAATGAGACCAGAGAACTAACTCAGACAAGAAAACTCACGCAGACAGGATAGACAGGAACACTGTGACGGCTTGGAATAATAAACCAAAACATCTGGGAAAGCACCAGGAACCAGAAATGGTAAGAAACTCCAAAAACACTAAACAGAACTGCAACAATAATCTATCAAGAACTCAAAATGCAGGAATAATCTGGGAGGCAACAAGAATAAAAATTCTAAATGATTCTGTTAAACAAAATAAAGAGTGTGTGTGTGTGTGTGTGTGTGTGTGTGTGTGTGTGTGTGTGTGGGTGTGTGTGGGTGGGTGGGTGGGTGTGTGGGGTGGGTGGGTGGGTGGGGTGGGGGTGAGTATCGCTCTTAATTTTCTCTTTGTTATAATGTTTATATGAAACCTAATATAAAGACGTAAATTAATTTTGTTAAAGTTGCATATGTTGTGGAAGCTTTCCAACTATTAAAATTAACTATTAAATTAAAATGTATTTTAAAATGAACACATCAACAAAGAGGAATTATACCCGCCCACAGGAAGCAAGGACCTTTCTGTGACATTCCACAAACAAAACAAAAATATGGAGCGTTTTGCCATTGTGCTCCTCGGGCCAGCAAGAGCACCTGCAAAGGGTGGAAGATGTTGGAAAGGAGGCTTAAAAATGTTCTCATTTCCACTAATGCATATGAATTATTCAGCTCCGCTTCCGAGACTGAGATGTCCTTCTTTGTAGATTTATTCAGTCTTTCAGTGTCATCCATTCACAGGAATTTTTTTTTTTTTTGCATCTGCAGACCACAAAGAAAAAAAAATGACCACAGACTTAGAAATCATCATGAACATGGTCTCAAATCCCACTGAAAGACTTTAAAATAGCGGGTGGACGGGGTAGGAAGGGGGAGTAGAGCTGCGGAGGGTCTACACTGAACTGAGTGAAATTATTAGCTGTTTGTGAAATTTCCTTAGGCTGACCTTTGATACATACTCTCTCTCTCTCTCTATGTGTGTTTGTGTCTTTCAAGCATCTCTGCCTTAACTGCTGATATTGTCTCTGAAGCAGCAAGACCTTCATCAGCCTGAGAAGGAATGGTGACCAACAGCTGTTTAATGAGGTTTCTGCTCTGTGTGGTTAACTCAGTTTATGACATCATGAGATGTTACATTTTTAAACTGTGGGGCTTCTGTCCTTATAATGTACAACTACAGCAGTAATAAATAGATGCATTTCTGTCCCAGTAATCTTTGTGTGCTCACACTTCTGATATGACTTCAATCTTAGTGGGTTATTTCAGAGTTGTGGAGACTGCAAACGTGCAGTGAGCTTCATTCATGAAATGGCTTGCTAATCCAAACCTCCATGGCCAACAGGACTGTAAGGCAGAATGTTTTCTCAGCTGTTTGTCCTTTCTTTTTTTCCCCCTCCTCGTAACTGCACAAGTAGGGGATTAATCTCATAAAGAAACAATTAACAATCTTCTCTTTGTCAGCAGTAAAACAGCTGGGCAGCCTGTGGCTGCTGCTTTGGTATTTGTTGGTCATTTGCTGAGGATGGATTAACTTGTAAATGACATTTGACTCGTACTGTAAACTCGGGGCCCTCTTATTAGGTCGGCATGTTTTCTACTGCGGAGACAGATGAGATCAGGTTTGCGGTGGATTTATGGCAGAATGGAGGGGAAGAAAGTGGAAGGGTCAAGTGGGCCTAAGCAGGTGGTCACAAGCTTTGTGAATGAACAGAGATGGATAGCATTTGCATTACTGAGAGCTTTCTGTTTTTAATGGGTTAAAAGATGTTAATTTGAAACTACACAAAATTCAGACCTTGCTGCTTTCTGTCACGCTGAGGATGCATCCATGTTTTTCCATGTTTTCCATCCATGTGTTCTTCAGTAACAAAAGGGCAGTGCCTTCTGATAATGTATTCCTCATATTAATGTGAGGGACCTGACGGCAATCTGAAACTGCAAGTTTAAATTCTTTCTCAACTGCTTCCTCTGGCACTTTCCAAGGTGAAATGATACTGTGGTAAACCTCTCTGCTAAATCCTATAATGGCTACTAAGAATATCTCAGACACGTCCCTGCAGCATCACTACCAGTAGTTAGTTAGCATGTGTGTGTTTTCATTTGGCCTGTGAGTGGATGGATCAGCAGTTTGGAGTATTAACCACTAAATGGCTTCACTGGTTAGGAAAACGGCTTTAGCCCATCAGTAACTCTCACTGATGCACACCACCAGTGGAAAAATCCTCACCTAGCTTTGACATTTTAAACACTGAAACTAAATTAATTTTGATGGCATGAACTCCCAAAGTAAAAGTTAACATGACATATAGTATATATAAGTTTTGGTGCTTTTGCCTTTCAATCTCTTGCCCACTTATCCAGTTCAACAGAGCTGGAGCCTGTCCCATCTGTCACAGGGCAAGGCATAGGGTACACCATGGACAGGTTCCTAGTCCATCACAGTACTAACACAAAGAGACAGACAACCGTTCAT
The DNA here is from genome assembly GCA_024447675.2 of Pterophyllum scalare. NCBI lineage: Eukaryota > Metazoa > Chordata > Actinopteri > Cichliformes > Cichlidae > Pterophyllum > Pterophyllum scalare. The sequence goes on along the minus strand of JAMQGT020002261.1, from coordinate 8,642 downwards.
GCCTACAGTCAATTTAAAATTGGCAGTTAATCTAAGAAGCATGTCTTTGGACTGTGAGAGGAAACCTGAGTTCCTAGAGGGAACCCACATGTAAACACCATGTAGAAGGGCCCCAGCTGGCCCGTGGTTTTGAATCCAGAAACTAATCACTGCACCACTGTGTTAGCAGTTTCTGCTGTAATCAGATAACTTCAGTTAAGAAAAAACTGTCATGGTCCTGGGCCGGTGGTCCAGTGATTTATGTTCCTTTGTGTTTCCTGGTGTCAAGTCTGTGTCTTGGTTCCCCCTTCTGTGTTCCTGTTTTATTTTGATAGGCGTCTGGTCCTTGTGTATTATGTCCAGTTTTGCTTCCTTATCTCATCAGTGTTATTAGCGCCACCTGTGGTACCACCTGTTTCCACCTCCCTCATTAGCCCTCCTGTGTATTTTTGTCCTGTGATTTCTCTGCCTGTTGTCGTCGTCGTTGGTTTTTCCCTGCTGTGTGGTTTATGCCACGTTCATGTTTATGCCACGTTCATGTTTTTGCTGCCAAGTATTTTGGATTAAAGCTTTAAGTTATCATTAACCTCCTTGTCTGAGTCTTGCATTGGGGTCCTCTGCCTCGCTTGCCACATCCCAAACCTGACAAAAACTGAAAATTCAATACATTTTGAATGTCGGATAATAAGTCTGAAACTTTCTCATTAAAAACTTTTAATAAGAGACTAAAAACCAAAATTATTCAATTAGTTTTATTTATATAGGGCCAAATCATAACATTCGCCTCATGGCACTTTGCATTGTAGGTAAAGACCCTACAATAATACAAAGAAAACCCAACAGTCAAAATGACCCCCTATGAGCAAGCATTTGGCAACAGTGGGAAGGAAAAACTCCCTTTTAACAGGAAGAAACCTCTGGCAGAACCAGGCTCAGGGAGGGGCAGTCATGTGCCACGACCGGTTGGGCAGAGGGGGGAGCGACAGGACAAAAGACATGCTGTGGAAGAGAGGCAGAGATTAATAATAACTAATGATTAATTACAGAGTGAAGTATAAAGAGAGTAAATAAAGTGAATGAAATGAAACAGTGCATTATGGGAACCCCCCAGCAGCCTAGGCCTATAGCAGCATAACTAAGGGATGGTTCAGGGTCACCTGATCCAGCCCTAACTATTAGCTTTGTCATAAAGGAAAGCTTTAAGCCTAATCTTAAAAATAGAGAGGGTGTCTGTCTCCTGAATCCAAACTGGGAGCTAGTTCCACAGAAGAGGGGCCTGAAAGCTGAAGGCTCTGCCTCCCATTCTACTCTTAAGTATCCTAGCAACCAAAAGTAAGCCAGCAGTAGGAGAGCAAAGTGCTCTATTGGGGGTGATATGGTACTATAAGGTCTTTAAGATAAGATGGGGCCTGATTATTCAAGACCTTGTATGTGAGGAGAAGAATTTTATATTCTATTCTAGATTTAACAGGGAGCCAATGAAGAGAAGCCAATTTGGGCTTGATGTAAATATGAATATGAAAACTATTTGGTATAACTGAAGACCAACTTAAAGCCTACTTTTAATGATCGTTTCCAGCTAATATTTAAAATGTATTGCATTTCCATAGTCTTCTGCATCAGAATAAAAATCCTCTAAGCCACTGAAAAGTGAGTTTTACTGCTCTTAAATAAGATAATTATCAATATATTCAATTAACTTGCACAGCCCATGGATTCAGGCTTCTCTATAAGTTATAAGTTACATTCGCTTCTAGAGTAAAATAACAAATTTAAAACCTGCACTAAAGCACGCACACTACCAATAACTACTGATGATCATTTCAGTACCATGACACTTCCAGCAGCCTAGGTTAAAGCGGGAGTTTGTCATTTAATCTTAAAGTTTGCACTTTGTTTCACTGTCAAATTTATTCTCTTTTCCAATTTCCTTTTTCATCTTAAAGACCAAAAAGTTGGAGGACACTCACTGCAAACAAACTCTAAATAACTCCTATAAACGTTTGAAATGCATTGTATGTGAACTGGAATAACTTCTAGCTCCGTTTTTAGGAGAGAACAGCTGGAACCCCGACAGAATCTCAGCCACAATATGTGTTTATTTCATTTCCGTCTACTGTGGATCCTCATGACATACACCACATCAGGTGATGAGAGGACACTGGCAGAACACATACAGTACAGGGTGCGGACACCCACTATTAACCATACTCCTGCACAGTCTCTGCACAGACAGCCAAACACGTCAGATTTATGTGTCTCACACTGGCCACAATCTCGATGTTTTCCTCCAACAGTTGAAACAATTAGTGTCGACATTTGTGTTTGCATCAACATTCCAAAGTTGACAAGTTGTTTCCCTCAAACTGAAAATTCAGTTGCCATGTGTGCTTGCCATACTGTTTCCCACGCTACCTTTGCCTTCGCGGTTGCCTGCAACTTTTTAAAATCTCTCGCTGTGCACACCTTTCACACATATGTTCAGTGCGTTTGGGTCACCTCCAGAAGGATACAGACTGAAAAACACATGGTTGCTAGGCGCAGCGCTCTATCACGGTGAAGTAGCAGCTTCATGCTTTTTCTTACTCTGCAACATGTATTGAAATATTACACACAGCTGCAAACTGCAGTGAGTAAGCCCTCATTTATCGGAAGTTAGTCTGAGGTTAATAATAGCTTTTGTGTTGCCAAACAGTGAATCAAAGAATATCCATGACATAAGGAAAAGTACTGTGTAAATTAACCAGCAAATTCAGAGTAAGAATAACATGAGCTCAGTTTCTTTGTGGCTAATTTAACCTCACTTGTTTTCTACATCTTCACCTTCCCTGATCTGCCATGTTTTAAAAATAGCTGTGTCGTTATTAGCTTGGGACACGTAACAAATAGGACGGTTTAAAGAAATGCTTGAACCCTACGCTAAGAGGTAGTAGCAGCCCTCATTAGTGGATAGCTGGCAGACACAAACCACACCCACACTAAACAGCTAGAAAAAGGAAGACATGACAGAAAAACTTTAATGGGAATGTTGCCAGGTTTACTGTGAACGAGTTGCAGCCCTTCATTATGCTAGATATTAGCAGTTGTTTTTATGCTATAATTGGCTGCTAAGCAAACAGTAATAAGCTGCTGCATTGTTAGCTTTGTTAAATGTGAACTTAGTGTAAGCTACTGACAACCAGAGTGCAGTGGTAGTTCTTCCACAGCACATTGATCCTTTTTTTTCTTGGGGCCTCAGGAAGGTATCGACAGGTGTCCTGCTCCTGTAGATGAAACAGGTACAGCAGCAAGCTGAGATGGCATATGTACCGCCAGCTACAGGACGAGACATTGCTCACCTGGTATTCTTCTGATACATCATTAGCCCAATTATGCAATTATGCATCGCCCGTAGCATCTTTTTTGTGCATGCATTTGTGAAGATCTACGTATGATCTTCCCCAATATCTAAATTCCTTCAAACATCTCAGTGAAACCCAGCAATCAAACACTTAAACAAGGATAAACAAACAAGCACAAACAAGACCAGGCAGAGTGGTGGTTAATGTTGTGAGGACACCCCCACTCTCATCAAAGTCACCAGAGTCCAAACATCATAACACTGGTGTTATGAGTGGTGATGAGAACCCACATGAGCCTAAAAACCGTGAGTGGTGCAACCAACAGCAAAGACCAAGAAGCTGTGGACACCTGTGTGCTGAGTCAGGGCCTGACGCCCTCAATAAGACCCATCAAAGGCCAGACAGCATATCCTGGTCCCACCCAGGCAGCACAGGCAGCAAAAAAGTCCACAGCACTGCATGAGCCAAGGGACAGCAAACTGACCCAAAGACCAGGAAGGATACCAGTCAGCGCAACCACGGCACCAGGGCACACCCGCAGTGGGACAGGACGACCAGACGCACAGGATGCCCACCTGAGCACCCCCACCCCTGCTCCCATCAGAGCAAAAGGGGACCCAGGCAGGGACAAGGCACCAGGACCGCAGGGAGCACCCCAGCCAACATCCAGACCCAGCCCCGCTCCACCTACCCCTCATAGAGACACCAGGAGAGGCTAGAACCACAGACGACCATACCCCATAGGCACCAGGGCAAGGAGAGTGACAGCAGGAGGGTCGACGCTGGGATCCGACAGCACGCCCCCCCCCCAAAACAAAACAAAAAAACCACAAAAAAAACATGGACCACAAGTCACATGAACCCCAAGTGGAGCACACAGCATCCATAGACTGAGATGCAAGGATCAGCTTGCAATAATGGTGGCTAGAGCCTGTTATCATCAGCCTTACATCGGCAGTACAAGAAGAAACTGATAATACCCTATGAAATATCCTTTGAGACCTCTTCCCAATTATGTGCAGGTGTCTGTACAGTGCATGCTTCTGCCATATTTATGTGGATTGCAGAGGCAGCCATGCAAAATGTGCCTCAGCGTCAATCATACATCTTTGTGTTGTGTTTACCCAAGTCCCATAGCGAGAGGTGTCAGTCTCCATATACAAGTTGGATCTATGGCAGCTTTGTCTGCTGACAGGAGAAACAGTGTGACAAAACAGCAGGGAGATTGGCATCCATCTCGCCTACCCCAGGCGCTCCGCTTGACGCTGTACACATTGCTGGATGCTTTAAATTCCTCTCCCTAGAAGAACTGTCTTGCATGATCTTCTTCCAACGCGTATTCCGTCTTCTGACTGGAGAACTGTCGGAGTGCTTTTTTTGTCATCTGGTGGATGTTTTCAAGTAGGTGAAAGGAAGGGTGTGCAAGGATACCGTTCAGAGAAATGAGCATCTGAAATAGTTTGTCTGTGACTTTGACCCAAAAATGGTCTGTGGAAACAAAGTAGTTTAACACAATGATGCTACCATAAGTATTTTTTTAACACAAGAATAAATATTTGTTCTCTCCTGCAGCAATTTTAACAAATTCCTGACTTTTCTCTCTCCTCGCTCCTCCCTGACAAATAATCCTCACACAAATATGAAAGTTGAGCACAAGTCCTTCCACAACCACCAGACTTTCTTACTAAACTAGATCAAGCAGATGGCAAGTGCTCCACATAAAGGACATGAAACTAAATCTCTGGGGCACCTGCACTGCAGAGGCCAGGTTTTCTTGAAAACCAATACCATGTCTCCAAATGTGACCAGGAAACCAGATTACTACACGCCCCCTGACAATGGACAAACTGGGAGGGATCGGCTTGGCTTCTCTCTCCTTTGGACTCGCCATGAATGAGGTCATTATGGATTTCTGTGTGTAGGAAGGACAACATCTGTATAGACGCAGACTAAATGAACTGTATGAATATTTAACAGTGTTTCATGCTTCACACTTTTCACTGCTACAGTCTGAGGGATTTCACAAACACAAGGAGGGATTCTTATGACTTTTGCGTTAACCTTTTACAATGAGAGCCAATGGATTAGGTTTGGACAGAAAGTTTCTGGACTGCATGAGAGCATGCAACAGAATGAGGGTGTTGCTGTGCCAGAGTAAATAGGAGAAAGTGCTCAGTCTTTCTGGCAAAAGAGTTTTGGAAGAGTAGGGCTTTGCCCCCCCAGAAAACACTGGGTTCATTTCAGTGAGGTCACTGTTGGCACAGTCTCATAAACACAGGAAGGATAGCATAGCAAAAGAAACAGAAAAGGCAACCGTGAACTGAGCATGTTTTTAGAATATCCATTCATATTCAAGTTCAGGATCTTAGTTCACAGTGGAAAGAACCCCATGCCAAGTATAAGGTCAGTAAAGTAATTACATTGGTATGCATTAATGAATCTGATGAGTATAACATGCAATATTTTTTATATTACAATTAGAACTGCTGCTGATGTCACAGAGCCAAACCCATCACCTCACCGTAATGAAGGAAAACATTTTGTTTCTAAAATGAGTTGCTGTAGAAAAAATAATTTAACCACAGACACAAGTGCTTTAAATACTACTATTATACTGTACTTTGGCATATTTTTGTGTTTTTTAATGAAGTATAATCTTTATTGTATGTGACTATACTTATTCTTTATGTGTTAAAACTATTGAGTGTACAGGGTGTACCCTGCCTCTCGCACTGTGTCAGCTGGGATAGGCTCCAGCCCACCACCCACCCACCCCCACCCCCCCGGCGACCCTGAACAGGATAAGCGGGATGATATTGAGTCTACTGGCAGATATCTAATAAAGTGATTGATGCTTATCATTATAAAGATCCAATCCATGAAAGTGGACTATTACACCTTTAAGATCGTATAGTAAAATATGCATTTTCCCACTTGTGCTCTCATTTTACAGTTTCAATTACACAAAGGAAATCTCTATCTGATCTGTGTATGTTACAGCAGACCTGTCTGTCCTTTGGCATCACTAAAAATTCAGAGTTCAGTTATAACATTTGCACCACTTTGCAAGTTTTGGTTTGGAAAAACATTTCCAAGCCCAAAAGGGGACCATCCAAGTCTAGGACAAACTCTACAGGCTGCTGAAACATTATATAACTGATATAATGGGGAATAATTGCTAGTTTAAGAAGTTTCCTATATATATATCTGTCCAACCTGCTAACTATAGCAAATGGGGTTCCTAAGTCAGGCGAACATGCATTTGGTCTGTGGCGCCTGTTATAAACCATGTGTGAAGGAAAAGGACAGGTGATTAAAAAAGAACAGTATCTAATGTATGTGCATGCACTGCTTGGCTGACTTAATTTCATTTTATGTGGAGTATCTCTATATTTACCTCATCGATTCAGTGTTTTTATGTTTTAGTGTAAAGCACGCCTGGTTTACCTCTGTATAAAACAGATTATTTAAATGACAATGACTCACCTCTGGTGATAAATAATCCACTTGTTAAAATGTTCTTTTAAAAATTTGACCCATTTTAACCCTAACGTATTTGTTGCTCCATGTATCAATATATGTCCACTTTTTTTCTTTTTTAAACCAACCTATGATTAATTCATTTTTGTTTTACTGGAAGGTAGTTCGTCAATTATGCATTCAGACTCCTAGGCCACTCCCAGTCATTCAGTGTTAAGCCCCTTTAGAGAGGGGAACCTTGGGCTTTAGTCCTTATTCTGTCCAAAGGTTTGCAAAAGACACAGTCCCATATGCCTCATTGTGTGTTGGATTAGATCTGCCTCCATTCATCTGAACCCTGAGAGTAACCCCTTGGCCACCCCTCTGCCATTCGAAGGAAACCAATTAGAATCAATTGGCTGTATTCTCTGGGGTGATTAGCATACATGCTCCACTCGTGGGTCTTTGACAGTTATTGAATCTGTCCTGCTCGAGTGCCGTCTGCATGGCTGTGTCGTCACCTCTCTAACCACTAGGATAACAATGAGGTAGCCTGAGATGTAAAACATAAGAATAGGCTATAAATCTACAGTATGTGTCATAAATGTGTACTTTGGTAAGATATCCTCTTAGTTCAATTCCAAACTAAATGGTCAGAAAGAATATTAAACTCTGCAACAACTGCTCATTTAGATGTTTATTTTATAAGAGCTATATTCTTTTTCATATTTATATATTTATTTATTCTATTTATGAAAGAAAAATATCCACACATTATATGCTATGCCAATTAGTTGGACAATTTTTTTTTGTACCTTTAGTGTTTTATTCACTTGCCTTTAAGTTAAAAGGTTCACCTAATGCCTGACTCCAAGTGATCTACTTCTACATGCATTTAATCAACTATGCCGGCATCTTTAGGTGATTTTGGCAGTTGAAAAAATGTGAATATAAATATTTTAAAGTCTTTGGTACTTTTTAGGTGAAGTCTGTCAATATTTTATTCTGTCACAGTAAATAGTAAATAGTCTTGTTTCATAAATGAATTAAAAAAAAACCTCACTGACAACCATTTTCAAGAAGGATTTGGAGTTACCCACTCTTTTCTAAATAAGTTTGGAAATGAATCCAGCTCTGGATGAATGTCATTAAATGCTAAACTGCCAAAGGGTATTAACTGGAAACTCAATAACAACAATGACCAGCTAATTAAAAGATAATATTGCTCCACTGAATACAAAATGTGTCAATAACATACTAATCATTTAAATAAGGAACCCTCAGCTCATTGCATGACTAAGCCCTCAAATTTATTGGGATCTGTCCTGGCTGATAATGTGGATCCAGTGGCCTCTGGCACAAATGCAGGCATAATGAATCATGGGACCCCTCCGGGGGATAGTCCAATGGATGTTTTCCAGCCGATCTTCATTAGCCGCCATCCAGCTGAAACATCTGTCACTGGAGTGCTTGGCACTGTCCCATGGCAATTAGTAAGCCTACTGCAACAGGTTGTGCTGGAAGATAAACAGGATACAAGCAGAGCCAAAGGCATGTATATAGCAGCTCAAGCTGAGCACAGCAAAGAAGCAGAAGCTTTAGCTGAAAGCAGTGTATATGTATACCCTGCACACGTATAAAATAAGCTCATGAAACATCTTGAAATACTGTACAAACCTATCTGGCTATAATGTATAATGCATTTATCTATACACTCATTATATAGCATATCTCAGTGCACATGTTTCTGAAAAGTTTGTGTGTATTTAGGTTCATGTCAGAAATGTAGATGTAGATTTGTTTGCTTTTATGAATCATAACTGTGCAGGAATTATAATAAAGCATAGTGAATTGAAATACAGG